>BLXT01007159.1:414515-430973 GCA_019648995.1 Plakobranchus ocellatus | reverse complement strand
CCCCCCCCCCCCCCAAAAAAAAACAAAACACGCACATAGACACAAAAAAATAAAAATGCCAGTAGCCAATAAAAAATGAGATGTCATACATAAGTATTAAAACTGGTGTCTCAATCAAGGAACCAAAAAGGTAATCAAGGTTTTTGGTGCTATTGATTATAAAAAAAAAACAAAACAGCATACAAAATGTTTTTGTTGTTATATCAGTTTCATTTGTATTTGGCTGGTAAAATCTATACATAACACTATTAAACATAAAGCCATTATGTTAGAGAGGAAAAAATCACTCAGGCTTTTCTTTGAATATTTGATTTCAAACAATAATATTTGTATAGGGTCTGCTCATGTATAAAATAGCCTATTATAAATTTTGATGAAAACACAAAATACCATCCTACTGAAAAGAAAAATCCCTAGCTTTTTTAAAAAGACGAAAAAAAAAAAAAGAGAACAACACCTTTGAAGTTATGCTTAAAACTTAACAGGAAACAAAAATATTACAGCAGTTTCAATTTAAAAATATTAAAATTAATAGTTATCACACTTGAAAATAAGCAGCAATAGTATTGTACAATACCTACAACATAATACATATGATTTGCTCAATTGCTTTAAACAAACCTTAAACATAGTGTATGCACTTAATCAATAATTAATTCAGCCTTTTTAAAATAAACATTTCCTTCTTAAAGAAAAAATTTGAACAAATGAGTACACACATAAGTCAACATGGAGTTAACAGCTCATCTCTTTTGTACAATGTAACATGATCACAAACCCTATTTTTGGGATGTATGAGAAAACTGTCACCAAAGATAAACCCATTTGACTTGTTAGACTATCAGACATGCATGACTAATAATTTTGATTAATCCAGTCACTGCCATTTTTTAGACGATACAGATGCAAATTACTTGATAAGTAGAGAGCTTTTACTTGGTGATTACAAAAGCAAATTTCAAAGTACACAGTCATATAATTTCCATACGACAAACAGTAGACAATTCACTTATGCTTAGATTTTATGTTTGGCTTCTAAAAACAACATGTTAAGGATCAAGAATAAAAAAAAAAATTTAAAGAACAGAAGATGTGTCAAGATGTGGATTTGCCAATTATTTAAAGATTTAGTAAGAGTAAAACTTTTAATTCACAAAAATTGAAAGTTGTCACAAAATCCTGAGACTTGAAATATAACATCAAGTCTCAATAATGCAAAATGGATACAGAAGATACTTTTTACTTTGTAGTGTATATAAAAAAAATCCAAGAACTTTTTCATTCCTAATCTTTGTGCATTTTTACAAATGTAAAAGAAAATAACAAAAATCATCATTCTTAACTTCTTTAATTTCTTAAAAAATATAGTTAAATAGAATGTCAGATTGCCCTTTAATCATTCAATTTTTAGAGTCATTTTTCCACCCCCATTTCTACAAACTTTCTGATTCTCATAATATCAATGTAGGCAAGTTTATTTTCATATTGGCATTGAAAATATACAACAAAAAGTAAGCCTGACACTTTGCATAACAAGACTGGCCTAGTGATTTGGGCAGCAATGGTCAGTAGAATTATTTGCGGTCTTGTAATGGCACCTTTTTTCCCTTAGCCAACACCGTGACTGATGTAATGCCAGGCTGTAATACACAAAGGATGGATAGCTCTGACGCCTCCATTAGATAGTAATTGCACACGACTTGGTACGCTTTCGTACCAAACAAACTTGTGTTTCCAAACATGTTAACAGCTGTGAAGTTATACACATGAACTGTTGCCTCCAGTATGGGTTTAGCCTTATACTCTCCCCAGCACTGTTTTATATACTCTCAACCAATTTTTTTTATGGGATCCATTCCTGCATCATTATCCAATACAAAGCCACTTACTTGGGATCTATTTAAACTCTTAACATTGCATGATGCTTATGGAGAGGATAAATGAGAGGTGAGGTATCAAAAACAAGAATAGAAAATTTTCCCTCTTTGCCTTTGGACTTTAATATATCAAAATTCTGTATGACATGATATGTGTGAAGGGTCTGACAAAATCAGTCACTTGGTGAAGGGAAGCCAAACTGAGCTATGAGGCCCAAAACATTAAAAAATGTCTACTCCCCAAAAATAGTACTTTTGCTTGTGTCTTTTTCTTCGTCCATTTTCCAACATTATACTCAGCTCTTAAGTTGAAAAAAATGCTTAAAATATTTCATTTCCATTTTTTAGAAGTATAAGGAAAATGGAATTTGTCAACTTTTGAGATAAATTAAATGCAATTTTCTTAAATTTTGGATGTGTAAAAATTAACCAAAAATCAGAAAATCAACATATTGAGGTCAAATAAGTTTTGAAGTATTCAGACAATGCCACAATATGTGAAAACACATCAAACTCAATTTTGATGTACCTTCACCATGCAACTGATTTTCTCAGACTCACTCACATATAAATACGATATCCATGAATCAAGTGTGTACTATGTTAGACCACAAAGTGAAATATTTTGCTGCAAAAATAGCATCATAAAAATTAGCTTACTTCATACTCCAAAGTGTTTTTAAGATGTAAAATATTATCAAGCAAAGGCAAATTCCTTTTTGCGTTTATGACAGATTTTAGGTGGAAAACATTAGGAACTATGACAATTATATCTATATTTAGAACACTTTGTGATAATACTACACATATATAAAACAAGTTATTGAACAAGGCTCTTAATACGCTGACCATGGCCATAATCAATTCAAAGAAAGATAACTATAAAAGATCTTTCAGATATTTTCATCAAGTAACTCTTCAGCCCATTGAATGGCAAAAAAACGGTAGGTAATTTATAAATATTTTAAAACAGTTCTTTCAATATCATACAGGCAAAATGATTTCATAGACTTCAATTAAAATCTTAAATATGAATGAGATGTGATCCGAACGCCTAAAAAAAATTAGAAATGGTATAAACTGAAGTGAATTTTAATAAAAATTAACCATTTGGTAAAACATCTAAATGTAAAGACAAAATCAATCGTCTTAGCATTAATTTTGAGTGCAAACAAAAGCTAGCTAATGTATTTCTTCTGGGATATTATTCTTTTTATTACACTTGTTATTAAAAAACAAGTTCTAGTTTTCTATTCTTTTCTGTGACAAGAGAAAGAAAACCATCGATTAAAAAGACTGAACTGAGACTATTTCTTTAAACTTATGGACAACCACTTGCTTCCTTTAGCTAAAACTAAAAAACAGACCTTTCATCTTATTCACCAAAAGAAAAGAGCAAAGAGCAGATTTTCCCCTCTCTTTTTAACTACATTCTGACAATTGTAGAATAAAAAACATGCAATATATAATATGAATTTTTTTTGGGTCTAAACTTCAATGATTTATGTTTAAAATTTTATTTTAATCCCCTTTCTAACCCATTTTAATATTAAGGCAATTCAATAATAATAAAAAAAAAAAATTCACAGATTCTAGAGACAATAAGAGCATGCATATAATACTACAATCAAACTACACATTTCTTCAAAGCATCCTTCAATTATGTACTTGTTTCATGAAATCAATTAAAGCTTGCCAGGTTGGTTGAACATTTTTCTACTCTCAATAAACATTTCAAAGTAGTTATTTGAAAATTTCATTCATGCTTGTGGATACACAGTATGACTACCCCCCCTCCCCTGAAAAAATAAAAAAACACACAAAAACCCACTAAAGAATAAATATGAATAATTTAAAAAACACTTTTTATGATAACATGAACAGATTTGAAAAAAAAAAACACCAAAAGCTTTAAAAAATCAGTTGCCTAATTGCAGCCAATTCAAAAAGCTCACAAAAAAATATCAGGACGGTGTTAATATCAATATTAAATTTTTCAAGAAAAATATTACTTTCTTATTAATGTCTCATCACAAAGGACTGATGATTCAAGTGATACGATATGTACCAGTGAGTTAAAGTTTTTGTGCCCAGGATACACAACATGCAAAGATCAATATATTAAAAGATAAAAACCTACAATGCAGGTAAATAATGCTCTAAAGAGCGAAAAAATTATACATGTATATTCAGAAGTAAAAAAAAATTATGCCTCACTATGGCATTGGTCTATCACTATTTCGCATCTTTTAAAGACTCTGGATCCCTGTACAAACTTTGTAGCAACATATGAACCTGAGAAAAAAAAAAAGGAGCGTATCATGTGAAAATATTTGATGTAAAGGCATTGTTCAGATTACTTTTTATGGCTTGAACCAAATAAAAGAGAAAAATAATTTGATTGAAAATTCTTAACCAAAAGCACAATTTTTCCTGATGTGATCTTAAGCAAATGAATGATATTTATTTTGCCAAAATAATAATAAACCCAAATAAATTACTCTTGAACTTTCTTTTTTCAATGGCAAAATGGACAGAAATACATCGCTTGATTTGTACACACACACAAAAATTTTATTAAGATTTGAGATAAAAAAAGGACATTATTTTTCTTCTGGCTCTTTTTGCTTCAAAGTTCCTATAAATACAGCTCTAACCTCTTCTAACAGGTGAATGTTAGCCTCCAATACACTGTGAAGCTGTCGAACTATTGAGGCATGACTCTCAGTCTGTAGCCAGTACAAGTTACTCATGGCTCGATCTCTGAAAACAGAAAACTAGAATAAGTCATGGCTATGCCTAGACTGAAAATGACTTCTTACACCCCTACTAAAGTCTCACTTCCCTGCCAGACATGGAAGACCACTTTGACATGATACATGTGACAATGAAATAGCTTTGGCTGCTGAAACGCATCCATGGTTTTGTAAACTAGTCCCAGGGCAACTTTCTCACACATTATTTATATTAACATAAAAAGTATTAAAATTTTCAGTTTCACTTAACAGCCTACGTGTTGCCTTCATATAATTGTGAAAAAATTGTATACTAGTATTGAAAAATGAAAGTCCTAAATTTGGAAATTGAACAATTATCTTCTCAAGTTTATTTTATTATCCTCAGATTTCTTTCTCAGTTCAGAGAACTGAAGATACAGTTATTAAAAAAATTAAAACTTTGTATAAAAAGACGCTTTTATAAATATATAGTACAATCCAATCTAGAGGAGATGAATATGGGTAAAAAAACCCTCTAATCCCCGATGCAATTATCTCATTTTCAAGGGAGAACAAATCAAAAGTTTAAATAGCTTGGTTACCTGATAACATCTTTTGGTAGATGTATACAGAAAAAAGAATAGTCATTATCGAAGATACATTCCAAAAAAATGAAACCAATACTGAACATAAGTACAAACATCAAAATATGGGTATTGAAAACATTGAATGCTAAGTTCTATTATATGGAAGTGGATGTTGGACAATAAACAAAAAACAAAGAGAGAAAACTGGGAGCAAAAGAGATGTGGTTTATAGAGGAAAAATGGGCATATCATGGACAGAAAAAAGTCCAATAAATTAATCCAATCAAAAAGCTTAACTTGAAAGATAATCAATTACAAACATAAGATAAAGGCAACTACAATTTCTAGGTCATATTGGCCAACACAAGGGTTCAGAACATATAGCAATCACTGGAAAGATTAAAGGCAAATGCAATAGAGGTACAGAGGCCTCTATAACTTTTGTTGAAAGTCTTAACTCATAGGCAATAGATAATGGTAGCAGCAACAGCCTTTTAAGGTTAGCCAGGAACAAAACTGAGTAGAGGAACAATTGCCAATATCTATTGGAGGCGGGGCATGAAAGAAAAAAAGAAGAAGATAGTACAATCTAAAAATGGCGCCTTTTGCTGCAAGTATTTATTACAATCCTAGTCTCAGTTTTTATAATTGTTACTGAAAATGTTACATGATTTGCAAAAGAGTCTGATAATTTTTTATATCATTTGATATCTTTTATGGAGAGAGAGAAAAAAAAGACTCTCTTGTAAATACAGGCTTCACTTTTCCATGGCTATTTGTTGCCACAACAAACCTTCAAAGAGAATGGTTACTAGATCTTTCTCAGAATACCATATAAGAGTTAAGTGACTAACCTTAAGTTCAAAGAGAGAGGTTACTAGAGCTTTCTAAAAATATCATATAGGAGCAATGTCACCAACCTAAAGTTTAAAGATGCTTGAGGAGCCCACACGTTTCGGATTTCTAGTTTGCTTTGAAGCAGAAGAATCTTGTATGTCAGGCCCATTGCTGACAGCAACAGGAAAAATACTCTGAAGATTAATCAACACAACATTTTAAAAATGTAAATAGTATAACTGAATTCAAATAAAATAAATTTATTAAGAAAATAAGTTTATCTAAAGACAAAAATGACATGACTAAAGCAAAAATTTGAAACTCACAACATCTTGATTAAATACATTGCAGAATGTTTGCATATTTCACTTGCATATTTAATCATAGCTTGAACTACCTAGGTTTTCTCAAAGCTAAATTGTTTATGGGTTGAGATAATGAAACAATGGAAAAGTTTATATGTGACTGAAAAACTTACAGTATTGTGCACACTGCCAGCAGTAGGTTGGTTTGAGGTATTCTTAAGAAGGAAAAAAAAAAAACCATTCTTGATTAGAAGTTTGGTAATGCAATATAGGACTACATGAAACAAAATATTTTTTTTTCCTCTGTGAAAATAACAAAGAAAGAAAGAAATGTCAGAATCATAGCCAAATATTTTATAGGAATAATAAATAGGTGGCAATCAAGTAAAAAAAATTAGGTTGTGGGTCTATGTGGATGAATAAAAACAGAAATCTTAAATTACAGGATTAACAAAGATTCATGTTTCAGTATATGTTTCTAAAGACATGATTCAGGCTTTCTACACCAATATTGACATGATCAATTCTAGTTATGACATTTTTCTTTTATTTCTATTTTCATTGCATCTTGTGTCTTAGTGTGCAAANNNCCCCCCCCCCCCCCCCAACATAATCTCAGGCAAATAAAATCATAATCAACTCCTTTTGTAGGACTTCTACACATATATGATATTCCAAAGTTCTATAATAAAAGAAAAAACATATATGAATATAATTTTGTGGTCACTTGCAATTGACATGTTGGGTCAGATATAAAACCCTTCTCAATTTCAGCATAGTAAATCAAAGGAAAAAAAACTCACTTACTTTTGTAACTTAACAGAGAAAAAGCTAAAGCTGTTGGCCACACTTTTGCAGTTTAAACCTGTGTATTTAAAAATTATATGAAATATGTTATGCAGAGCATGACTTTTTATCAGCAGAGCAATTCAAATCCTTAAATTAATTCACAACTACAGGGCAATTCAATTGACTGAAACATCTAGAGAGACTAGAAAAATACATTGTACCTCATGTAAGAAGTGCTGTTCATGAAGTTTTTTTTTACAAAACAACTAAACAATCTTTGAAGAGTCTAGATATGAAAAATGATTAAAATCAAAAGAAAAAAAAAATGATGATGGACATTGTTATTTCAAACCTTTAAGGCGACTAGCATTAGACAGCTATATCTAGCGGGTAAGAGCTATCAGCCCTGAATGTAATGGTAACACAAAGACAAATTTCTACAACTTCCAAGTTGTTATTTCAATATTCTACCTCAAGCTACAGGGAACATTATGCTGAGAAGGTTAAACTCACACTGTGAGCTGGCTGTATGCCTTGTCCCAAATCCTCCAGCTGCAGCAGATGCATCAGTATGTTTGCCTCCACTGCCACTCACTGAATGATCCACTTCAACAAGAGCGCGGCGGTGGCTATGACCCTGGCCAGCCGGGGAGCCAACTCTTTTCAGCCGATCCAGTTGATGTTCATTGTTGAGATCATCCTCAGTGGTGTCACTCTCAGAACTATCCTCACTAGTAGGCTGCCCGATTACACTTCCACCTAGCTCAATGCTCATGCCTGGAGTCCCTGATGTCTAAAAAAACAAAGAGGAGAAAATAATTAAGTTATTTGTATGATACATGAACTGAGCGTTTAAACTGAGGAAAAAAATCTCTATCATGCGAGGATATTACCTTCAAGACAAAATTAAAGTTGATCAGAAAAATCAAAAACAGATTTTCATTAAAAAATGTAGAATCTATCATAACATTTGATTTATAACGTAGGCTTTATCTCTCTCTCTCAAATACACACAGAAATACATCACTTATAAGTCTAGCTCCATTTTCATTAATGCCTGAGAGGGTTGAATTGACTGATTGACATGCCCAATTCACCATTCATTGGTGACTTCAGGGTTTTTATTCAGTAATTTTCCTTCACAGGCCATTATTTCTCAGTCTTTAAAACAAATAGAAATAGCAGGTCAGATGTTAAAAATCTGTTTGACTATATAAAAAGCTTTTACAAGAACAATTACCGAGTCCTGATTTAATTTCCACAAGGTGACAAGTTTCTTGTAAGTGGAGTCTCTTGAAATGAATGAACCAAACACATACTGCAGAAGAAAATATTTGGATTAAAAAAAGCAGACTATATATATATAGTTTTGAAACTGAATGCGACTAAAAAAAAGTAAGTGAATTAACTATGAAATTCTCCTTGTAGCCTGTTCAAGAATTTGTTGATTTTACTGTCATCTGCAGTAGAAAAATTCTTAGACATAAAAGACTTACAAAGTGTGAAAATATTTTTTTCAAAGATAAACTAGGCTCTTAAAAGCATGTTCTTAACAGTCCTATGTAACAATAATAAACATAACCCTCTTAAATATGTCTATTCAAAGTTGCTTTTGAGAAAACTATTTTCTGAGCCGCAAAGAAAATTTACAGGCACTTTAAAATTTAAGGAAACTTACCTTTGTGAAAAATCATAGAAACACATTTTACAATCAAATTAGACCTGAAACACAGCTAAACTTGCTTACTTTTTGGTCCGCTGTTTGAATGCCAATAGCATTTGGAATGATAAGGGCCAATTTCTCTCTTGTTATGCTAATGATCTTTTCAAACGGTATTTCAATCTGTACAGATGGATAAAAGAGTACATAAGTTTAAACATTTTTTCGTGAAATAAAATGTAAATAGGGAAAGACTATCTTTCAAAAATACAACTGTGCTAAACTAAATGAGAAAATGTCATGCGATAATAATATGAATAATGGAAAAAACTGACAGCTCTTTCAAAACAAATTATATTATTTCTTTTATTAACCTCACTTGTTTACAAAGCCACGTGATGCCCGTGACAAGATTATTTAGAGGGTGGGTGAGTTCCTTTTCTTTCTTTGCATTTTTCTTTGAGTGTCCTTTTTTTTAGTGTCTATTATTCATACATTATAAAAAGATGTTTGGTTTCATTTTTTTAACCATCAAATGTTTTCAAGATCTTTCAGTTTTGTCAGATCAATAAAAACAAAAACACCACAAAATCCAATTTTAAATGACTGTAACTTCAAAGGTGCATGACATAACTCACTAATTATATCAACTGAAATGCATCTCTTCAATGTTTTTACGTTTTTAATGAACCCAATTTCATGAGGCTGAACATAACAGAAGTAAAACTACAAAATGTTTCAAAAAGGTGTACATGTTGAGTGTCATTTTTAGAGAATGTCTCATAATTATAGCCAGTCCACAACAATATGATCTCAGGCTTTCAGGCCCCCCATCAGACCAGGGCGCTAGTGGCAGGGCTCGAACCTGCAGATCTCAAGGTGGACTCGATAGCCACTGTGCCACAGACACCCCTTGCCCATAACATGATGAGTTCTAATGATATAACAAGTTGAAGTAACAAGGGTAGCTTTAAAGGGAGTCTGCTAAATTTCTTATCAATCCTGGGAAGTTTTTGGTACAATTAAAGGACAAATAGGTCTTTACAAAATTACAATGTGAAAATTTTCAATGAACTAGTAGAAGTTATAAGGACACAAAGAAGGAATTGGGAAAACAAAATACCTTAATCAATTGGTAATTTCCAGGAGTCCATGTTCAACCTAAAAATGTTGAACTGTATAAGAAACCAATTTATTCACCATGTAATGATTCTATTTGTTAAAAAATCCTCACCAGCCTGCCACGAGCTTTGATTTTGGAGTAAAAGCATGCCCAGTGATGAGACACATACAGCTGACCATGGAGGAGGATGTCTCCTTTAAATGCACAAGAAAAAGCTACAGGAAAGAAGAAAAAAAAGTGATATGAAACAATGCAAACAAGCAAAGATCCAAGACAGTTTGAAAACAAAAAAAAATCCAAAATTCTTATCTTGCAGAAGAAAGATGCCAATTGCTCCTTTCATCTCAAAAAGTGTAAGACTCCTACAAAAAAAATTCCTACTTTGAGAGCTTACATGAATTTTCACGACAATCCCCACTCAGTGTTTATACTTCATGGTCAAACCAAACAAAAAGCTACAATCTTATATTACCACTTTTGAAATAAGTAATATGGAACTTGTCCTCTTTTTGCACCACCAAAACAGGAGTCTTTAATGGTATTTTGAATCTGGTAAGCTGATCACATGCTCTTTCACTCCATCTCTTTTGTGATGTTATAGGCTATATGGTAAATCTCTAAGAAGAATCCTAATTTTAAAGTTGGCTAATTTGCCCCCAACAATTCTTAAATTTTTATCCTCACAAAGGGTCAAACTGGCACAAAAACCCAGTATCATCAATATCTCTTTATATCTCTTAAGATTTCTTAAAAATCAACCTATAACCCTCAAATGTTAAAAAAAAAAAGTATTCCTGAAAATTTTGAGAAGTAAACAAAATTCATCTTTTAAGTAAATACTTACACTCGAGAGGATATTCTTCAACTGGAGTTGATTTGAATAGTTTGTGAAATCGAATCGTCCTAGATTTACTTATGTTATAAGGAAGGTCCTAAAGATAGAGACATAGGAAATGAAAAATTATCTCATGATGCACAAGTCTTGTTTATCAACAAACATATGTATATGTGTTTATGCAAAATACAATATCACCCCAACTTGTGAATATTCCGCAGCCAACCTTAAAGTTGTTCATATCATTGGGTAAGTCTTATCAAATCAGTATTGTGTTAAGTTTCAATCAACATTTTTCTGTAACACTAATATGTACCCATTTTTCTTTTTTCTTTTCCCCTGATTATGGCTCATACTGCAGAAATATTCATCCTTCCTCTTAAAAAAAATTGCTGTAATCATATCATTTGATTTTCTGTTTTGAATGGGATTCCCTAATTCTTTGAAAAAAAAAGAACAAATAAATATATGTATATATATATATATACCTAAAGAGTCGTAATAGTCCTGATTGTCTGTGCAGCACATGGTTAAAAAAAAAAAAAAATTAAAAAACTCTACTTAACACAAATAACACATTTATGAGAAATGATAACAATAATTTTGATTAAGTTTTTTATATTATTGTGCAAGAAGTCAACTTACTGATACGTCTGGTACTTTTTTGGCAGGACTGTAAAAAAAAAACCAACAAAAAACATGTTAATGGGCTGATTTGAAGTATTAACATGCAAAGATTGGTATTAATATTGCAAAGCAGAACAAAGCAAAAACCACATGCACATTGTTTGACCTTTAATTTTATAATAACATATTTGCCACTCAGAAAACAATAAGGCCAGTCTAAACTTCATTAGATATCAGTGTAAAAAAAATTACTGAAATATAAAGCAATTTCACTGCCATGTTTTTTGGTTTTATAATTTTTTTTTTTCCTTCTTGAAAAGTACATCAATATGATACCTTGATTTTGCCTTATTACTATTCAAATCTAAAAATTTGAAACGTTATGCATGCATTGCAGTGATATTTCTAGCATAATTTTTTAAAATCCTGTACGATTAAAATTGATTCATGGGCTGCAAACTATACAGTATCAATGAAAACAATCATTACTTGCCCAAGTACAGGTAAAATTCAGTTCCTTCTTAAATTTGATTCAATTAAGGTCTTTCAAATAGTTCTTGTGAAATACAACCTAAGATTGCTCGAATTGCGTATTATAACAGGGATTTTATAAAGGTAAATACTAGATAATGACTCATCAATTTTATGCATTTTTGGCAAGAATAAAGGAAAGGAATTTAATTTCTGGTTCATATTTGTCACTAGCTTTTCAAGTCATTTGCAATAAATAAGGCTCTTTGAAAACATCAATAATTACTTCATGGCAAAAAGAAATTTTCACTTCTCTACTTTTCAATTCATGACGAGTGATCAATAATACTGCCCAATTCTGAAAAATTTATTTAAAAAAAACTAACAAACAACAAAGCACTTGTACATGCCTAAATGATATCACATAAGTTTTGTCAATCATTTTTTCAAATTTCAACTGCATATTGAATAGGAGTATCAAATCATATCTCAAATAATCTAAGCCTAACAAATGTTGTGAAAAAACTACACATAAGTTATAGATAAGAAGAGAAAAAGGGGTCAGAAAAGAAGGCAGTATATCATAAATCTTTCACACAAAATCACATTCCAAAAAAACAAAACAATCAAAAACAAAGCTATCACTTTTATTGGAGTCCATGTTAAGAAGATTCCAATTTTCTAAATTTTGACCTTTGCAAAAAAAAAAAATTATCTCTGTATATAAATGTAAATATCTCAAGACCCATCCAAATGAGGCAGATATTACATAATAATTCTTTTGAGAAATGTAAATTTTTTAAGTTTTTCTTTTAAAATGCTTTTTTTTGGCTTAGAATCAAGATAGCCATATCCAGTTTTCACCGTAGCATAACTCAGAGAAAGAAGTTCAAGCTGTTTCAGTGATTAAAAATGTTCAATTTTTTCCTGCTATATAATAACAGAAATAGATCTGCCTTAACCAACTCATTTATTAACAAAATGATCACCCTGAGAAGTCTCCGAAATTTATGCTACACATACATGACATGATAGTCGATGTTTTTGTTTAAAAAAACTAGTGCATCTTGACTTACTAAAAAGAGGGGAGCATTTTTTTAAAATATCAAACATCCCTGTATATACTTTATGGAGTTAGTTAAAAGTTAAAAATTTGATACTGTTTTCACTGAATGAAATTTTTCAAAACCCTGGAGACAAATAGATTTTTTCCTCAAAGGTAAAAAGTTTCTTAAGAAAAAAAAAAATGAGATACATCAAGACCTGAACATACACCCCATTCCAATCTTTCCAATGAATGATCAATCATGAATATTGACAAAAAATTGGCAAGAACTTGCCACATATCGCTTACTTGAAGTTTTCATGTATGAATTACAAGATATAAAAAGTAAAGTGGGTCCCAAGCTTAGTCCAAGCATTGGGGAACCAGGAGTAGGGTCCTGATTGTTCTTGGCATACAGCATTAAGAGGTAGTTTGCTATTGCTTTCCTCGCCGCTTTACTTTAACCAGGACTTAAGAGACCTAGCTACCATTTAGTGCTGGGTGGACACAGAGGAGCATTGAAAAACTGATTTGAACCCCGGACCTCTGACTTGGTAGCTGACTGTATAAACATAATTAATAAGAATTATGATTGGTCACGATTTTCTCCATATTTATTTTACATTAACTGTAAGTTGTCCATGATGCCTGAGTGATTTGATTTTCCTAATTTATAATCTAAACAGAACTGTATTCCAGAATAAGCCAGATGAAGAGTCGTTTCAGAAAAATAGTAGAATAAGAGAGGAAGACGAAAAAACAAAATTTTAGAAAGTCAAGTTCAGTTTTTTTTTTGAGCATGCTTTGAGATGAAAAAGAATAGAAGAGATGGTAAAACCTAAATTAATGTGGGACTTCAGTTAAAAAAAAAGGCTATAGATAGATCACAGTAACAATATCATAGCTCACAAACATGTACATAGTTTTCTTTACTTTTATATATTACATACAACAGTTTTGATACCTGTTAATGATTAATTCAGAATGTTAGTTGGACATTATTGATGCACTTAAACTATGCATAAAGACACCATAGCTTTAGATGCTTTGGGGTTATTAGTTCTAAGTTTGATTAGCGCTTGAAAAGGAATGCAAGAGCACCAAGAGGGAAATCTACATCACCAGGTTATATGTGGTTCAACAGTTGAGGTACACAATATATTACAGAACAGAGTATAATTTCTTGTGATAGTGCATATGAACACAATAGTGATGGAGGAAAAGAAAGTAAAATTAAAGATCCACTTCTATGCAGCCTCAGTTACCCATCGTTTGTATTTGGGTTAAAAACTCGAGTTAACTGGAAATCACTAATTGTTACACTCTTCTTTTTCAGAGCATGCTGACTTCTGAAAGTATACAACAACCACACTCAATTAAGACAGCATGCAAGTAATCAAAAGAAATGTTTCACAAACTGTTACTGTTCAAAGCCTATAAAAAGCTTGATTTAAACTACCCTATAGTGCACTTTTCTGGGAGTATGAACTCACAAACTGCTGCTCTAAGACTAGCATTTTGTGAATTAAAAAAAAAAAATTCAATGGCAAGTTTTAAAAAATGCACTCTGTGCCTCGACTAAAATTCTACTCATCTTTCACACATCGAAAATAAATACGGAGCAAAATTTAGTGCACTTAAAAATGAGATGAACATGCGATAAATCAACATGAAAAACAATCATTATGCACTTAAAGCTAGTTCATATTTATGCTATGAGTAACTTTTACGCCTGAAAAAAAAAGTTCAAAGCTGAATTAACAAAGCTCTTATCAATAGCTTTAATTATGAATACTTAATTTAATTAAGTGGTCAGGGCCATTTCTATATTTAGTAAGTAATAAAGATACGAAACTCCAGCATGCATGCAATCAAAGGACTTTGATTAACTGAGCTAGCCATGTCTTTAATATTGAGACAAAGTTAAATTTCATTCACCTTTGCAAAAAAAACCCCCAAACAGTTAAGTATTATTATTTTACTTTGCTTATTTTGCAAAAAATATGTCTATAACGTAATATCCCCCAATGTTGTGCATGATCTCCTCAGATATATCCCTGGACTTTGCCTTCTCTGAAACTTCTGAAGAAGCCGTAATACAGGCAAAACATTTAAATATCTTGTTGGTGTGAAAATCAAATTTCTACTTCTTTTAGTTACCCCTTGATGTTTGGTGACTTTGATTATAAAATAACTTACAAATGGTAATTTCATAATGATGATTTGTAGAATAAGGTTTAAATTCTCTTGGATAAATTTAAAACTAAAATATGCATGAAGAATTTTCTCTAGTGGAGACACCAAGTCTCAGTCTTAAAATCCAATACAATTCAGAGAGATTTTTTTATCCTCATGAAAGCCTAATTAAAAATAAGGATTACATGCTTCAACTCATGGAGTCCCTCTTCAGCATTTTTATAGGTTCTAGGTTTATCATTCCGAACAGAACAGATCTAATCTCAATCTAGCTTTAGTTCTGAGCCTATGCCCATTTTTTTTAGCCTGAATGTTTTTATTTGTGCAATGAACCAATTTGGCCTTTAAGTGGCAATCTGTGAGACTTGGATGTACACACATTAGGTAGGAGATGCTAATTTTACTTGTGTTTTCTATTCAGTTTTGATTTTCTTTGCTGAAATTGATTAAAGGAGATTTTGATTAAAACAGAATTTCTTTATTTGAATCTAGATTTAGCCACCTTGGATATCCCTAGACCTGTGTTGTATTGCCATTAGTCTCAATACTATTATTTTGGACAAAAGGACAAATGGATTAGTTTTGAGATAATTGTAAAAATGTGTAGGTTTCATGAAGGATTGGTCTTTGAATTGTACTGTTTTCTGAACGGCTGAAAGACTAAAGTAATTAGACTAATAGAATGACTGCCATGAAATGGAGGTTCCGAAATTATGAAACTCAATTTGACTTTTTCGGCCTAATGTCAATCATTGACAGAATAGAATGTTCCTTTAATACAATGTTAGGGTTGGGCAGTTTTTTTTTTTTTTTAAATGTCATAATAAGTATGTATTATATGCCAGCAATATAAAAAGCAAAGGAGAATCAAGAGTAGGCTGTGGCTTTTTCTTGTCATAAGCATGGATGCAAGCAAGAAAAGTTGAAAAGGCCTGTAACAAGTGATCAAAATGTTGTAAAGGCCTCAAAAAAAGGCCTACTGCTACCGTAAGAACCAAATATTTTTTATGCAATCCAAAAACAATGTAAGCTGTATGTATTTAAGAGCGATTCCTTGGTCAGGTCTAATATACATGCATCTAAAGTCTATCAAATCTATACAAGAAGTCGATATCATCTAATTCTAG
The DNA here is from genome assembly GCA_019648995.1 of Plakobranchus ocellatus. NCBI lineage: Eukaryota > Metazoa > Mollusca > Gastropoda > Plakobranchidae > Plakobranchus > Plakobranchus ocellatus. The sequence continues at coordinate 414,777 of BLXT01007159.1, read as the reverse complement.
AGTTTAGAAAAGGCTTGAGACTAGATCTAGTTATTGAAATGAAAATTTGGATAACTTTGTCTAGAGCACCAAAGGCTCTGTCTAGTTCTAACAAAAAGCTATTTCAATTGATAAAATAAATCCAGGACAAAATATGTGTCCACATGTTGATGAAATTTGATGATGTGAAAAAAAAAAAACTTACAGATCCTAAAAATTCTGATCAGATTATACAGATCTAAGAACAAGAGCTCAGTTCGCCTTAACTTATTTACATGAGAAA
>BLXT01007159.1:390783-402504 GCA_019648995.1 Plakobranchus ocellatus | reverse complement strand
AAAAAAAAAAAAAAAAAGGATGCGTATTGGCTATTTTCAGATCTGACTTTAACTTTATATTTCATTAGTGAGAGTTTAATGACAGGAAAAAAAAAAAAAACCCAATATTTTCCTACTAGGCTAATTGAGCAATTTCAACAAGAGTTACATTTATTGAAAATGACTAAAGAGCATAGTTTTCAATTTTATCTTTTTTTTTTTTTTAAACTATGAGGATACATGAATATTTATCATTAGCAAAGAGTTAAAATTCAATGGGAAATAAAAAGAAATAGCAAGCAAAAAAAAAAAAAAAGAATAGTAACCCACAACCAATAAAATGAACACCATACAGTTTAAGCTTTAATTTAAAAAAAAAACCAAAAAAAAAAAAGGATTTTAAAGATTACATGCTTTATTTCTTGAGCAGATTTTTTCTTCGAAAGAATCTAACATTGCCATAGACAATTTTAATATTTACAGAGATAAAATAGAAGAAAAAGCGCAAAAAAAACCCAGTCATAAAATCCACAATGAACAAATAATACTCATATCTAAATGCAAGCCATTTTCTTATCGACGTATTTATGATATTTTTTTTAATTATCGGCTTCAAATTACCGGCCTGCTATGTACAAAAATTAAATTATTCCTTCAAAATCATGTCGAATTCTTAAGAAAATGCATAAACAACGATTTTAAAACAAGAGACAAACAGAGACTAAGTTGATCGATATTTGGGCTGTAGGCTTTGATCAACTCAACTCTATCTTCATGGGGCCCCGGTGAGGCCTAAAACTGAAGTATCGATTTAATTTGTCTGCGGGATCTCTGTCTAGAATCCAGTATGGCTTTAGAAGTTCAGACAGTTCCATAAGACTAAATAATTAACGGAGGAAAAACAGAGAGTATTTATTGTCGAGTGAATATTTTTTCAGATGACTAGGTAATGCACATAAAATATTTTAAAGAAAAAAGAGACGATTCATATTCATAAGTAACTGGTTTAATAAAAAACAACAACAACAACAACAAAAAAAACATTTACATAGACTCTTCTCTTGGGGAAAAGTGTTTCTTTTTCTCCGTATCAATATTTTATCAAAGCATTTTTCAAGTATGAGTTAACATCATTTTTTTCATACCATCAAAGACTATGCAAACTCCCCTCCCCCGGACAAAGACAGTTTCCATAATTTTTTAAATTGGAAATTCATCACTTCTTTGCCTCACAGCTTTTCTTTCACCATGAGGCTTTGATACTTTGATAGTGCAATAAGATGCGAAATCACCCCAAACCTGAAAGGGTCCTTCTTTCTTAGATTTGAACCCGTCAATCGTGCCCCGCGCGTGAAGGGCAAAAAAAACCCCAGATAACCAAGCAGTTATGGAATAGGCAACTGGAAATAAGAAAAAATCTGTAGCATACCCGTCTCTACTGGCTGGAATACTTTGTTAGCCGTTTGAGCAAAGGGAGATTAATATATATATGTGTGTGTGTGTGTTTGTGTGTGTGTGTGTGTGTTTGTATAAAAAATGGAAAAGTGCCAATTCGAAAAGCCTTTAAAACCTGAATTTCGAATGTGGTCGTATTTTGTTTTCTTAATCCATTCTGATGTGATTCGTTTCTTTCTAACTGAAAATTGAGAGGGACTTAAGCCTGCAACTGCAGCCTCTAATTATCATATACAGATATCGCACATGAAAAACTAAAAAAAAAAGCCATTCGGTCAACACTTTATAAATGTTAATGTTCCAAATAAAAATTCGATTTCCTTATAATCATAGCTGCTTCATTTCTCTCTGAATGATCATCTCTTTGGAAACTTATATCATTAACAAATGTTTGTGTTCGAAATAAAAATTTAATAGCAGATATCCAATTTTCTAATATTTATAGCTGGTTCATTTCTCTGGGAATGATCACTTCTTTGGAAACTTATATCACAGTAAAAGAATGCAGCCACTAACTCAATTAATTATTAATAAACTTTAACTTTCTTTCTTCTACTGAAATTTACATCAAACGAATTTGAATAATAAATATCTCAAATGAAATTTCAGTCTGCACCCAAGACTTATTTCCCATACACCTTTCATATTCTTATTACTTTGACTTGGACTGTTTCATTCCTTAATATATGGGAATGTTCAATTAGGGTGTCATTACTACCGATTAAAATCCGTTGAGAGAATCGGCTATATTAGTCTTTGACATTGTTTTATATTTATCCTCTATTACATAGATTAACAAGAGAGGCATTTCCTAACTAATACCCTGTGTATAAGAGATTTGCCTCTTATTTCGGAATTGTACCATAATCTCGAGCTTTTGGTGAAGGCATCGATATTACAATATCTAATGCTATCTTGCATCATTAGAAACAAGTAAACTGGGGCATCCAAGCTAGCTCTTTTGAAAAAAGTACAGCTTGGAGTTAAACAGGGCTGTGCACTCTCACCCGATCTAGTCTCTCTGTGGAGTAAAACCACCATAAGGAATCTACAGGGCATGCCTGGAATTACAGTGGGTGGAAAGATAATAAATAACATTCGGTACGCAGACGATAGTTTTAACTGCAAAAATGGATCCGATTTACAAAAACTAGAAGATGCTTGGTAAGCAAAACGAGCGGGCTTGTGTTTAACAGAAAAAATAAAAAGTTATGATAAAAAGCCACACATAGTCAGGGATGTAAAAAATCAGAGAAAAGGATATATTCAAATTAACTGGGTGGATGCATTCATTTGGATGGCAAAAATATTGCAGAAATCTCGCCAAGAATGAGCCTGGCCAAAAAGAAGTTTTCTTAAGAAAGAAAAGAATATCAGCAATAACAAAAGTAAAAAAAAAAAGGACACTTCAGCGTTATGAAGAACCTATCGTTAGTATAGATGCGATTCATGGACGATAACCAAACAAGTTAAAAAACTAGACTTAATGGACATGTGGCTTTTATGACGAATGCTACATACAAACACCATGGAATGAGAAGAAATCAAATACCCTGAGAGAAGCAGATTTGTGGACGTCAAGAAAAATTTCAAGGCTATATTATGAGAAGTGAAGGTTTGGAAAACCTACTTACAACTCCAAAAAATAGAAAGCAAGAGAAACAGAGATAGAAAAATATCCGCAATGCTAGATGGAGTCACGTCATGGATAATGACAGGCAGAGTAACAGACAAAATATCCGCCAAGCCAAGAAAAATCGAAATCGTTGGAGGAAAATGATCACCAACGCTCTGAAGCCAGGCACACGATTGATTGATGCACCTTGAATTTGAAGCGAACGATTTGAAGGTGAATTTACACAAAATTTTAAAGGCGTTGATATGTTGAATAATATAGGGCTCAGTTGACGTTCACAATGGGCAACCCGAAGCGTTATTTTGACTGCACAGTAAGTTATTGAGTAGATTAACGATTCATTAAAATCTCGTCGCAAAAAGTTCTCGTGATCTTTAGATCAGCATTTTGAAACAATTGTGCTGGGTTCATAATATACGCACACACACATATTATAATATAAATTGAACAATTCCGTTCTTCACATTATCGCTGGCGTTCTAGATTCAATTTATAGAGTTAAAGAAAACATTTATCACGTTTCAGCATCGCTCTAAAAAAAAAAAAAAAAAGAAGGACGGCTTTGAACGTGGAATGAGTTTAACTTGTGTAGCAAAGAGAAGAGCGCTCATAGCATGGATATTCCAATCGAGTTGGTTATCAATTGACTATCCTAAATATTTTATAAGTATCTCCTCTTTGGAGATCTAAATTAATCTAAACGATAACAGTATAGGGTTTTCATTTCGAAAATGAGATTGTTTCTTTTCTTTCATTTATTCTGCAAAGCAGAAGTTGATCTTCATACTATTTAGAAAATGTTTTCACTATCACTCTATAACTTTGGTTTTCTTTTTCCAAACATTACATATGAAATTAGGCATATACCCGACACCCAAACGCGATTATGCCAGTTAGATTAATGTTAGATTAGACACAGTCGTTTTATCACTGAGAATGCAATAAATGATTACACGGCTCCATGTGGCGCTTCGGTGTTTGTGACAGCAGTTGTTTGTAACAGCAGAACATTAATTTTCTTCCTTAATGTTGATCAGGTTTCCACATTGAAGGCTGCGCCTCAGCAAGTACAACATCCAAGCAATCAGCAAATCTATTCAGCTAGGGTTGATTTTTATTCAATTTAGACAGTATATTGCGTGATAAAATAGTTAGGAAACAGATAAAAAATAAATGAGCAACATTCTATTGCGTTTTATAGGTATAGATAACATTTTGCCAAATGTAAGAATGGCATATCCACATTAATCTCTCCATCTAGACGTAAATGCATAGATTACAAATAATAGACAGCATTCTTCAGTTGTTTTTTAGTTTCTTTGACAAAGTACACATTTGTGAGAGATGTTGGTGGAATTCTCTCGCCATTAGATCTTGAGTTGAAATACAGGAAATTCTTCGGAAGTTTCCAAATACATGATAGGAGAATGGTGCTATTCTTTTTGAAAAACTTCACTCGTTTGACTGACGTCAGGTGCAAATAATGAAAACAAACCTTGCAGGGCTCTATATTCAGCTCTTGCATAATGTAATCTCCTAAAGGATAAACGCAAACAATAAAAAGAAAAGTCAGTGTAACAAAGTATGTTTACATTATCATATAAGAGGTATATAATTTAAAATTAAAAAAAAAAATTACCTTGACCGATCAAATCATGACGAGGAATAAAACACAACATTACACTTTCAGACAAAACTACTAGAAATGACTCGACCTACAATAGTTACTTCTAACTTCTCTTTTTATTTATTTGTTTATTTTTGTTGTTGATGAATATGAATTACCCTTGAGTAAATTTTCCCGTTATTTAATCCACATTTAATATTTTTACCATAAGCCTATATTTTATTTAAAATAAACTAAAATTAGGAGTGAACGGAATAGTAACGGCTTATAATACACTGTTTTCATACCTTCCCACCCCCATCCTCTACCCTATTTTCTCTTCCTCATTCAAAAGTCCTGTCTCCTTCATTTCCTGAAATAGTTTTAATCCATGGATCCTACTTAGCCCCCCACTTATTACAAACTTCTTATCTTACCCTTCCCAGCAGCTTTTTTGGTATTCATGAATAATCAATGCACATATTTGCCGGATTCGTCCAACGTTGACATTATTGCGAATCGGTACGAGTACAATATGTCCATGTAGCTTCTCAATTATTTATAAGCCCTGACTGATAAATTATAGTTATCCTAGTTTTGATAGCATCATAAGTCAAGGAGTTAGTACTCTCATACGACTATCTATCTATCTATCTATCTATCTATCTATCTATCTATCTATCTATCTATCTATCTGTCTATCTATCGACTTTTCCAGTCCGTCTGTTTACTTTCTGTCTATCAATCTATCTCTTTACCAGTGTGCTGTAGACACAGTGTATGGATTTGTTCCTAAAATCGATAAATCATTCTGTATTCCTCATTTAACTGCTTTGTAAACTAATACTTTAAAAAAATAAAGCAAAATTAGACATCTTTTATATTCTTTTCCAAGTCAATATGTAAAGCATCTCCATCAATTCTGCTTGTGGCATCGATCTGTGTAAAGTTCAAAGCCCAGTATAAAATAAAGAGAGAGAGAGAGAGAAAAGTTCTCGGTAGTTCCGTCCTCTTGGAAACCTGGCCGAGGTTATTTACAGAGAAATATGATCATGCATGGCCAGGTTCTCATTACATTTCGTGCCGTTTTTTTTTTTTCTTCCATGGCTCTTTCACTTTGTTCTAGCGTCTGCCATTTCTCTATTTGCCTGTTTTCCTCGTATACTTTTATTTTTAGAGAGTGAGATTAGCCGAAATGCAAGATGTATGTCCTTTCTATGTCAATAACAGGTTTTTTTTTATTTTTTTTTTTTACATAAATACAAATTAAGTTTTTTCTGAACGTGGAATACTGATTTTAGAGATTGAAATGAGAGAAAATAGGTAAATCGATTAAAAATATGCAAAAACGTAAAATCACTATTACTCATGAAAATCAAGAAAACTCTCAGCCAAAACAGTTAATGGCACATCGTGTAATGAAATGCCCTGCATATACAACTTGTGCGTATTCCTTTAATATCAGGAGCAAATCCCTGTAACCCATATTTACGTACGTTAAAAATTTTTTTCTCTTGCCTTTTTATTCTGTTCTCTGTGCCATAAACAAAAATGAAAAACTATTTCGTTGTGAATCACGCTGTGATCTTACAATACTTTAATTTAAATTTAATGTTGTCTGGTCAAAATAATGAGCAGCTCTTGCGATGAACAAAGTTCTTCCCCCTCTCCCCCGCCCCCAATGCCACACATACACACACACACACACATAAACACACTTTTCCGATAAAAAGGTAAAAAAGAAATAGCCGCACGCTAGGTAGAAAATCATTAAGGATACGTTAAACTATTGCAGGATGAGTGCATAACTCTTATTCAAAGGGAGAAAAGGTGTACTTTGTTTTCTGCGATTGCTTTGCAAAATAATGGGGTTTTAAATGTATGTAGAATGTTGAGCTTATACACTTCCAGTATTTTCCCCCTTACTATCATTTGTTTGCCAGTAAGGCTCTCTCTCTTTCTCTCTCTCTCTCCCCCTTTCCCCCTCCTACCTCTCTCCGTTCTTCTTCCCCAGAGGATCATTCTCTTTCTTAAGATTCTATCAAAAATTAGCTGCGCAGTCTAGTCGTGCTGTTTATCTGCCCCTTCTGTAACAGTTTTATATTTTTTGACCTGCCATGTCGAGATAATTTTTTTTCTGATTATCTTTCCACCTGTGTTATTACCTGTTTATTTGTTAGCCTTCTTAACTATTTGGCCATCTCTAAAGTAATTCGTTCATGCTTTTACAGATTCTTTGTATATGAAGTTATTATTTGTTCGATGTGCCTTACATTCTTTTCTTCCAATCGACCCTTTCATATAGCCTGAAAAATCATTCTTACCTCCCCCACCCCCAACTCTCTCTTACACACACACACACACACACACACACACACACCTTCTTTCGTCTTAACCTTTCTTTTGATTGTTTGCTCTGATGGCCAATTGAAAAGAAAAAAAAAACGAAAACAAACAAACAAAAAAACCCCTGAAAATCACCATTGCTTTTTTAAAATCACTGCTTATCTCGAAATCTCGTCCACAATCATGCTTTTTGTGCCATGAATAACAAGAGCAGAGGCGGTTGTTCACCCCGACTCTGTATTGTCACAGGAAATCTTACTAATAAGCAGGCCATTGACCAGTTACGTTGTAATAAGGGCACCAAGGGAGCTAATTCTGTTCCTGGCTTTTACTTTAGGAACCAGAATAAGCGAGTAGATAAAGAAAATATTTGATTTTAAGATTTTTTTTATCCAAATCCCGGTTAAAGAATGCATGCTAGATGTTTGTTTTTAAAAAAAGTTGAAACAGAGAAATGGTGAGGTAAATCATAACAGATAGACAGGCAGATTGCTAGATAGATATATAGGCTGAGAGACAATAGATAAATAGAAAACAGGTAAATAGATAGGCAAACAAGCAGATATAAAATAGATAGATAGATAGATAGATAGATAGATAGATAGATAGATAGATAGATAGATAGTCTATGTGCATATAAATTTTGATGTAATCAAGGAGCAAAGGGCTATTGATTTTGATATGGCATTACCTTTTCACATGTGATCACTTTTCAAAACTGCTTCGTCATTGTTTGTTCCCCTACAGTTTTGTGTCTTTTTCAGTATCGAGGTTTTTGTCCCTTGTTTTGAGAACAGACAACTTATCACTTTCTTAAAATTCATTTGCAGTTTCTGAATATTTTTTTGTAGTTGCTGGATCGCTTTTATTTTCTTTTTAAACGAAGCCTTTACAGAATTTTTTATCATACTCAGGATTATTTCTTTTTCGGTTATCATTGACTTTGATCTAAATAAAAAAAAAAAGAGTAATAGCGGTACCATGGTTAGGCCGACAATAAAGGAATGTTTAACTTAGGCTTAGTTCATTCAAAGTTTTCTCACACTTAGCTGATTATTCCAATAAACCCAATGAAACCCCTCTAATCTATATGCAAGAATTATTTTCTCCCAGTGAGTGCCTACTTTAAACATTAAAAAAAAAGTATGAGAGAATGCCCTTTTCTCATGACAGCCTATTGTTCCTTTAGGGATGGGGACTAAGCGCAGATGCTAACCTCAACTCCTACTGGAGGTTTTGTTTGCCAGTCGTGCAACTGTCTATAGCATCACGCCCCATCCATGAACGAGTATGCTTTTATTCGGCTCTCGGCAGATGATTAAAGCAGTGACTGAACGAATAGAACTAATTCTGCTAAACTAAGAGGAAATTAATAATCGATGCCGTACAAGCAACCGCTTGAATTATTTGGTTTAAAAGAAAAAAAGGACAATTTATTCCTCTTTACAATATAATAATTCAGATATGTTGGCCACGATAAAGACGATACTCAAATCTGCTTCGCAATATAGTACCAGTAATTATGAACTGAAATAATAATTATATCTGTTACACTTTTTTAAAATATTTTTTTTACCAAGAACAGCTCAGTAATAGAACAGCCATTACGCTATATGCAGACCATAAAGCAAGAGGGAAAACTGTAAGTTGATGTTAAAAAATGAGAGTGATATTATGGGAGCACAAGAAAAAGACAAAAGCCCTTTAACTGGAGAATCTTGCTTTGTAACATTTTTATCTTTGTTCCTATTGCAATAATAAATATTAAACTTGAAAGGAAAAAAGAGAGTTATTGTAAGATTTCAACTAGATTCCCCTCTGACATCATATATATATATATATATATATATATATATATATATATATATATATATATTTAATATTTATGTCACTTGATTATAGTACTAACTGTTCATTGTTATGGATTTTTTTCATTATTTTTACTAGCATGTTTATGATCCAAAAACTTTCTTATACTTTATTCGACAAGCATCTCCACATTCTCTCATCCGACACCTTTGTTACACAGTTCTCTTCTTTAAAGACTAACATTCATTGGAAGAAAGAAGGGCTTTTTATAATCTTTGGTACTGAGCATACATTGGCGCACTTGGTTATATTGGTGCCACAGATACGCACAGTCTTCTCTCTCAGATTGAAATTTTGAAACCAAAATTTGAAAAGGTCTAGCTAACGTCAAGTAAAATAATAATTTGAAAAAAAAAAGGACAACGAGCCTTAGTTTGAAAGTCAGACTTTATAAACGTATATATATTATTTATAACAGCGATTACATATGTCGCTAAAAATACTGAATCATACGACCACGAATCCCCCCGTCCCCGCCCCTAAAAACACCAAAACTAACTGATTTTCAAAACTCAACTAATGTGATAGTGTGCCATTTTTTTTTATTCCTGTTTTTTTTTTATTATTTATTTCTATTTAAAAAATCTATACTTATCCTGTCCAAATCTTCCCTCCAGGCATTGGGCCAGAGCGCGAACGCCAGTGATATGGTTTCCTTCAATTGATTTGTTTGCCAAATTATGGAGATACTTTTATAAACATACATATTAGGAAAAGGATATAATAAATTACCAAAGTCACATGTTATCGATTTTATTCCAAGTTTATTGGCCATACCTTAAAATATCTGTGTGTGCAAAATAGTTTTTAGTCCTTCTATTTAAAATCTATCAATCACAATAAAACTATTTATTTGCAAAAAGTTTTCAACTTAGTGGAAACTTGTATCATTCCTTTTGCCTTAGGTCTCTGTGTTGAATGTTGAGCGAGCCATCAATTGTGAGACGCATCTATCTATGGATATACACGAGACAAAGTAGAATTAAATGAGCAACAAGTTTAAGTAGGTTGTAGTCGTGACTATTCTAAATGTATTAACTCAGCTACGATAACAACCCGTGCATCTCCTAAGTATTTTTGCTTTGAAGAGTACTGCGCTTTATTATTTTCTTTCGCTAATTTTAGGAGAAAATGATTATAATGAGCATTTCCCATTCTTAATCAATGAATGTTTTCTTAGGCCATGAATGGAAAAGAAAACTTTCTATAAACATTGGTAACTGTAGCTCAGTTGTAAAAGGAAGACGCATACTATTCAACTTTTTTCTTAGACCCTTTGCTCTTAAATTGTGAAAAAAAAATTCAAGGTTAGTATTTTCTTACTTTAAAAGAAGAAGTCAACCGATTGTTAAAAGAAAAAAAAATAAGAGGAAATAAAAGTTTTCAAAAGGAATGGTGGAGACAAAATGATCCCACAAAGAACCTTTATTGTTCTCTGTCTTGTGTAGCCATGGACTATTGATTGCTATAAATATTTTGTTTCGTGCTATCATGCCAGAAACATTTGTATTCTGAGATCTGATCAATGCTCTTATCTTCTCTGTTCATACAATAAGACCACCTCATCATCACCACTACCATCACTATCACCACCACCACATCTACCACCATTACCATCACCACCACTGCCATTACTGTGACCAACACCATCACTACCACCATCTCCACCATCACCACCACTACCACCACCACAACAACAAAATGTATTTTAAGAACTGATGTTTGCTAAACACTAGTGGGCATAATAGGGGATCTTTCTGATCAGCTTGCGGTAAAAAATAATCTGCTTTATCTTTGTTTCCTTGAATGTCAACAAGTATTTTTTCCAACAGGGAAACAGATTTCGCCGAAGTGACAGTGTGCTTTTCTTGTGTTTCTAGATATTCACTCCCACGTAAAAAAAAAAAAAAAACAGTTAAAAAGAAAAAAAAGGATTAAGGCTTTTGACGTACATAGCCATCCACAAAGGGGTGATATCAGGTTTTCAGGCCCTCGTCAGATCAGAGCTTCTGCAGTCGGGTTCGCAGGCGATTGTATCAACAACGATATAAATGTATTAACTGTTAATAATTGAGAGGGCAAAAATAAACGAACAGAGTAATCTAAAGAAACTATGGAACCTAGAAACATGGAAACTGGCAGATAGGTGCATAAAAATGTCAAGCTCATAACTTGGGCATTATGATTTTTTAAAATATAAAGTTGTACTTTATGAAAAAAAGGGGGTAAAAAGAAAATTGTATCGATCGTAAGCGATTGAAATAAGAGCAATTTTGAGAGCGGAGGTAAAAAGGGCGAGTTTGATGCGTAAATTTTGTTTTCCACAGAATGCACAATGGTTAAAAACTAGAGATGGGTTTTGCTAGCCTTAGTAATTCCCCGATAGACTCGTCTACCTTGGCATTAGTTTGAACCGTAACATTGAAATCTCCCGTTAAAATTTAGAAATACTAATATTTTTGTAAATCTAGATTATGAATTTTGATAGGATTAAAAGGTGACTGGCGTTCATCAAGGGGATTTACTCTAATCTTATTTCCCATAATCCATGGAATGAGGCAAAAGCAACATTGATTTATTATACACTGCCTGCGGGCAGTCTTTTTCTTTCTGCAATGGAAGAGCAAGCTGAAAAATAATTGTCTAGATTGAAACGAGAAACCTTGATCAATGATTCGTTTTAATTGGTTGCGTGTGATGAGGTGGAAAAAAATGAAGATTTAAAAAAAAATATTTTTCGTGTCAGTCAAACCACACGTTCTCTAAATATCTTTCTGTCTGCCTGCATGCCAGTCTGTTTGTCGTCTGTCTGCCCCCCCCCCCCCCCCCC
>BLXT01007159.1:344213-355123 GCA_019648995.1 Plakobranchus ocellatus | reverse complement strand
GGGGGGGGGGGAGGTGTCAGAGAAGGAAATAGAGAAATAGGAGAAATATGTAGAGATTGAGATAGGAGGATGTGTGAAAAAAGGAAAGGGATTATTACATTACTCATGGATGTTAAGATTATAATGCTTTTTAAAATGGATATATACCACGTGTTTTCCCCATTTTGATTTCCAACCTCTCAGTCTACTTGCTATCTTTATCTTTATTCCTATCCTGGGTCTACTTGCAACCAAAAGGCTTATGAATCTTTTGACATTTCTCTCTCGCTTTGTTTCTGTCTGTCTGTCTCTCTCTCTCTCTCTCTCTCTCTCTCTCTCTCTCTCTCTCTCTCTCTTTCTCACTCGCTCGCTCGCTTACTCACTCCCTTATTCGCCTTTTCTCTTTCTCTTCTCTCTGTCACCTCTGTTACACTTTTCTCATCTTCTTAACACAATTGTCTTATCAGGATGAACATCGCAACCTCTCATAAACCAATATCTGGACCACATCCAATTTGCCTGGAAGATTAGCCCAACGATTAATGTCTCTTGTAACTCATAGCTTCCGGAACAATGTGCATCTTTAATTCGTAGATTATGTCTCTTTCTCTCTCTTTCCTTTTCCCTCACCCCCTCTCTCTCCCTATGTTCTGCCTTCTTCTCGCACAAAGGTTATATCTCTCATTTCTCGCAACTCCCTCTTTCTCCTTCTGCCCCACCTCTCCCTGTCATTGTTTACCGCCAGTTTCTTTCTCTCATTCTTTCGTCTCATCGCCTTGAAATTGTTTTCTTTCAAAAGCTACCTGCTCCTTCGTTTTTCCTTCCTTCTCCATACTATTTTATAGCTCATCTTAAATTTCTTTGCCGCCGAACCTCAGGTTGTTATTAAAAAAGCATCGAAAAGCTAGATCGAATATTCATTGTATGGTTGTATGATTGAAATGAAGAATTGTTAAGTCTTGTGTGGTGTTGTGCTAGATAAACTGATTTTGAATTTGGCTGTTTTAACGTAATCATTCGATTAAACATGTAAATAGTCACAGAAATTAAAAGATAGACCATAGTAGATAAACAAATACATCAATAAATGAACACAGACAGAGACGGAAATGAGAGAGCAAGAAGAGAGCGAAAGTTTAGTGCATATTTATATATATATATATATATATATATATATATATATATAATTATATATATATTGAGAAACATACAGAGAGAGATTCGGTTCTATTGTTATTTTATTTATACGAAAGCTTTATCCTGTTCCTTTTTACCTTGCGTGTATACCTTGAAAATGACATTTAGAAATATTTCAAGCTCCAACTATCACTTTATTTTATTTCTTTCACTTAGCTTCACTCGTTTTACAACTCGTATCAAAAAGTATTCTTACCAGAGTTCTAAATCGTCCATTTCCAAATCCCCCTTCCCCTCCCCTCCTCCTAAAACTCTTTCTCCCCCTCAACCCCCACTATAACAGCCTTCCTCTCCTCTTTCCTTTTATGCCTTTAAATATAACATGGATTTGGACTTTTTTTTTTACTTCTACTGTCTTTTTCATCCCTCTTCCATAATTATTCTTATTAGATTCTCAGTCCTTCAGTGCGACCGATGGCAATTTTATTGAATCCCCAATATTTCTGAAACATTCCTGGATCTGTACGAGTGCTAAAAATACATTTTTACAAGTCATTGTTCATTCAACCTATTTAGAGGCTTGTTGGTGATCCTTACACACAAATGCACACACGTCACATCCCAAAAAAATTCCGGTCCCGACTCTCCCAGTAACATCACTCGATTTTTCTATCTCTCTAGCCCAACGGAACCCTTTTTCCACCACTTCCTCAAACTTGCACGAGAATAAATAATCTCTCTTACCCTGTGGTCCATGTCTGTTCTCTCACACAAACACTCCCTCTTCTCGGGATGTCCAGACTCTAAAGCCGTCTGATCCGTTCTTAGGTCAGTGCATTGAGGAACTGTGGTCAGGCGATGGTCGAACAAGCTGGCGCTGGGCCTGACTCTTGGTTTCACTTGTATTTTGGATTCTGACGACGTAGAAATCGAAGGCCTTTAGATCAATCTAAAATCTTAAAATCCAAGTCCAGCTTCAGCTCTTGAGGCTGCTGAGTTATTTTTCATTCTCTGTGTGTTTGTATAACTGTTTATCAAACTCTAATGTTATCTGACCTTTGACTGCTCCAATTGAATGATTTCAATGTATCTTGAATTTCAGAATTTGTACGTCCTATGTACTTATCCACTTTGGCATGCGTTTATTTCTCTTTTACTTTTTTTTTTTTTGTCTAAGACTGACACTAAGCATTTTTGTTCGTGCTATGTTCTTGGAATCATAGCTAATGATACATGTCTTCTTCATCTGTTTCTGTGCTTGAGTGATTATCTGAACATTCTCTCTCTCTCTCTCTCTCTCTCTCTCTCTCTCTCTCTTTCTCTCTCTCTCCCTCTTTCTCTCTCTTCTCTTTCTCTCTCTCTCTTCTCTTTCTCTCTCTTTCTCTCTCTCTTTTTCTCTCTTTCTCTCTCTCTCTCTCACTCTTCCTTTTCTTACTTTTTCATCCTTTCCCTCTTTTCCCCACTTCCCCTCTACTTCTTGCTCTCTCTGATGGTGATACTTTCTCGTTCTCTCGGTGTTTCTTGTGTGTTTAAATTTCCTGATGTAATTGAATGGTTCTATTTATTTATTCATTCCCACTACCTTTGCATGAAACTTAAAGCGTAGTATACATATCTCTCCTGATAAAAAAAAACACCAAGGGAGAGCCTTTCTTTAATACTCTAAAGAGCCTTAGTTTTCTTACTTTTTGTTTTGATTGTGTGAAATGTCTTTAAAATAGAGGTTAAAAGACCATATCTAACATTCTTAGGAATATTAAACGTTTTTTTCAACAAGTTTAGCCCACATCAATTTTTCCTTTTATTTATTTATCAATGTTTAAATAGTCTTCTTTTATTTTATTAAAAATATATCACTATCTAATGATGCATTGCGTACCTATTTATCACTGTGTGCTTTTTAGAAATATTTCTCTTTGTATTCTTTCAGTAAACTAAAATTGTGCAAAGTAATTCTAGGATACCATGAAGCTAAAAAATCGTTCAAGGCTTTGATTTGTGAAAATATATAATATCTTTGTAAATGTTTATTTTCAACCGTAACATTTTCATAAATGTGAAGAGTTTGCAAAACTGGACTTTTATGACAGAGATTATTGTCAAACTTAAGTTTGCAAAATCACTTATATTCTCAACATTCTTGTAAAATATTCATTAAGTTTCGGATGTCGTTTTTTTTCCACGCGATGTATCTGAAACTTTAGACTTTGATTGAGTAAATTATATACTAGGCCTAAGATTTACCAAGTATAAGAAGAGAAAAAGGCACCAGCTCTATTCTTCTCGCATATTTTCATTATGAGAAAGTGTTAGTGGGTTTAATTCTTGATAAATGTGTCATTCGCATACTTTTAATGTTTTGAAAGTTATGGAAAAGGATGACGACTAAAGGGTCATCAACTCTAGCTTCCTTTACTAAATGGTTAACCTACCTCTTCTCTCTTTTTCTTTCATCCAGGGGGCATCTTTTCAGCTGATCGAGTCAAGGAGTCCATTTTAACAAGTGGAATGTCTTCAATCCCCGGTCTGGCCAACTTATATGTACAAAGCCCCAAAGAGTTCCATTGGTTTTTTCGTAATCAATTTTGAGCTCTATATGACACTGACTAAAAACCATGTCCTTCATTGCCTCCTCATTGTGCGAAAAATATTTCGGATAGACTTATTTGATTCTCGGGCAATCCTTGCTGTATTCACAAGCTGTTATTTTTTAAACAAGCACCGAAACATGATGGCGACGAAATGAGAGCATTCTCATTGAACAAATGTAACCATACCCTCTATATTGGCCATCACTCAAGAAAGTCTATAAAAGAGAGGTGCGAGGATAAAGTAATAGTCTGGCCTTATTACGTCTATTGTGTTGGACTTCAGCGCGGCATTAGCGAAGGAGGAAGTTTCAGGTCAATGGCGGAAGATGATAAAAATCTACACATGAACGATGCGGCAATTCTTCCAAAAACTATTTTGACCAGCTATCGTTTTTTGTTATAGAACTGGTTCTGCGGAGTAGGAAAAAACCCATAAAAGCAGGAATTTAAATGCAGACAAACATAGAGGAAAGAAACTGGTGACAGTAAGTTAAAGAAACAGAACCTTGAACAATGGTAATCTAGGTTTAAACTCATCGTGGTTATTGTTAACATACGAAATATTAGTCATGCGGAATGTTTGAAATGGGAAATACAGATTAAGGGGTCATAAAACCCTTCGTATAAGTAGAAAAGTCGCAAACACCAGTACAGCGACCACCACGGCTGCTACTATCACCACAACCATCAGTGCCTGTGTGGGTGGTGGAGACCACCACGACCACGGCTACACCACGGCCTCCACCAGTAACTGCCACTCTTTCACCAGTGCAGCTGGTGGCACAACCGCTGTGGGATGTGGGGGAAATGAAAGCACAGCAGCAACTTCCGCCCATGCAGAGCTACACACAGTAGAACTTCCGGATTTCCAAACAGAACTTGATCGAGGTCCGCCCACTAAACATGAGTGCACGAAAGTAAGTGGATGTCTTGGAGAAACCTTACCTTTTTTAGTTTCATAAGACTTCAGTCACTATCAATGGTGACATTTTCAAGATTTCTGTGTGTGAATGTATTTCTATGTTGAATAATGGCAAATTTAATAATAAAGGGCTCATGCGTCGCTGGGGGTGAAGGCAACTTCCTAAGAGAACCAATCGCTACGGGTTAACAGGTCGGGCCAGGCATTGGGCTCCAAATGGATTAAAACATTGCATACACAAAATAAAGGCTTCAAATTACCCATATATTTGCACAAAATGTAAGATAAAATAGCACATACAGCGCTAAGTTTTTAAAAATGAATTAATAATTACGGGTCCATTCCACCGGTAGCTGTTTGAAGCTTCCTAAGTTTCTAAAGAATGCAGTAGGGAAACATACTTGAACTCTGAAGTTAAGCTTTCATTATCGTTATTAGGCCTACTCTTTTTCGTCATAGCCCTCTTTTCAAGTCAGTTGCTTTTCCATCATTTTTTTTCAGTAAGGATATCTTCTCTCTTTTCTTCTCAAAACCTTTGCATGACTTGCATAATAGTCTAAGATATCGAATTAATCGGGTATATACATGTATCTTTTTCCCTCATTCTCCTCTCACTATGTTTGAGAATATCTGATGTGTATGTGCATTTAGACGATGAAAACAATCATTCTATTCATAATTATTTCTTAACCAGAAAGGCAGATCTCACGTGTAGCATGAGGAGAAAATGAGAGCTGAATCTGAAACGCGAAATGCACATAGAAGACTTGTGTCGCGCCAAGTTCATAGAATATGATGATAATGGGAGATGCAAGATTTGTTCGTAGACCCACGTGGAAAAAATTGTTCTCTTTGCATGTTTTGTGTGCATTGTCGGTTTCAAAATCATAAGGGGAGTTCACAGTGGCGTCCGTAATCCTGAACTGAACTGATAGGTACTACAAAAAAATATTTATTTCATTGTATAAGGCAACAAACCGTATACACTCGCTGCCTGATAGTGTATGGCGGTAAGATCTATCACTCCTGAAAAAAAAATTGTTGGTAAGAACACTTCATTCTTATAGGATCGAAAACCGAGGTAGGGCGATGTCAGCGGGCCGGACCAGCGGAGTTTGTTACCTGACCTTGACTAATCAATGAATACATCATACATAAAGGAAGAATAAAGCAGATATGTATAAGTGAAAGTCTCCGTGGCATAATATTGCTTTTCTGAGGATAAAACAAGTTTTATAACATTAAATAATATATATTATCTGTTCTAGCCTTCCTAATGAAGAGACAGGTGTGCTAATAGAGGGTACTGCGAAAAGGCGTCAAGGTTGATTACGCAATAATAGTCCCGTTCATTAATTGCAATCTGTCCTTTGATGATTTTTAATATCATTGTATGATTGTTTTCTTATTTTTAATATATATGTACTTTTTTCCGTTTTAGAAGTAAGAATATTGTCAATTATTCAAGACACCATGATGATTGTAACCATTGTCCTACTATTCATGCATGTAAACGCACCGTGTTAGCCATGCCTCACACCAAAAATGGTTCAGTGAAACATATGCATGGCACCACTGTGAACTCCACTTTTGTTGGAGGAATCATTACAGACGTATTTTAAACAAAAAAAAAAATTCTTATTACATACTCTAAATCAGCGTCGAAAAACAATTCTGAGCTGTCAAATACCCACTAAATAGACCCTTTTAAAAGCTGTTTAACATGAAACCACAAATGTCACACAACACAGTTATGTTTGGTAACGAGCATCTTTCGCATTTTGTGTGAAGAATGACTAAGAAAACCTTTTCTGCCCATTAAGATATTCTGGAATTCAAAAAGAAAATCTATAGCCAATACATGTATATTGATTTGCGGATATGGTTGTCTGCAATCACAATCGAAATACTATGTTTGCACTTTTTAAATTGAAAATATTAATCAACCGCGAAAATCCTCATTTCTTACGAAATAAAAGCTTTTTTCGTGAGGACTAAAAAATGTGGTCGATTTAAAGTAAATAGTTATCGTGTTGTTTTATCAAAATCTCCAGTTCGACAAAAAGGTGTATTCGCAAAGTGCCATGCCCATTTTTTAGACAGAAAGTGGCAAAGAAAAAGATAAGAAAAGCTATGGCAATATTATTTATGTCCTGTACTATTAGCTTTTATGTTAAAGCTCCCTTTGTCTCACATTAACATACATACATACATACATACATACATACATACATACATACATACATACATACATACATACATATATATACACACACACACACATACATACATACATACATACAAACATACATACATACATACATACATACATACATACACACACACACACACGCACATACATACATACATACATACATACATACATACATACATACATACATACATACATACATACATATGCGTGTGTGTGTACACACAAACACACATAAAATCATACAAGACATAACATAGATATAACTGGTATAGAACGGGCTTTCTAGAGGCTCTCTGCGAAGAATACTATCTTTTTGTTCGCTGTACAAACTTGACACCCTCTAGGAAAGAGCGTTCGTCAATATAAAAAAAAGAGGTACCCTAGATAGTCTACAGCTCTCCCTGGGTGCTATTCTTGCTCAGACCTACGTTATGAGGTTTTGGTACATTAGCTGTTTCTCATGGTTGGATTAAGATCAATACCAGGCTTGACTGACACGGCTAATGTCTATCTCTCCCTAGCGATGCTATTGGTTTCTATTCTTGTCCGGCCCAATACCCTCCTCTGTTTTATTTTAAACGCAAGCTTTCCTCCACACCCTTTCTCCTTCTTGTCTCTTGTGTACTCTTGCCTATTCTTTTGTTCTGTTTTTCTATAATTTCCTTTCCTTTGGTTTCCTTTACATAGCTGGTTCTTTTAAACCTTCCTTTGTCTATCTATCTGTCTATCTCTCTAACTATCTATCTATCTATCTATCTATCTATCTATCTATCTATCTACCTATCTATCTATCTATCTATCTATCTAAAGTTGTTTTAGCTAAACATTTGTTTTTATCTTTGCTGCATCGACAACGTTATTCCGGTCGATCTCTGACCTATTCAGGATGCAGAAAGATATTACTGGGTGATTTGAAGAGGATTTGTACCCCGCTTTTTTTTTATTGCTGCCGCTCTTATGGGGGCTCCATGTTTGGTAGGAAGTATTTTCTTAATTTTCTCCTTCCATCAAGTTATTTATATATATCTGTCGGTTTCACAAATCACCAATCTTCCATCCAGCTATCTAAGTACCATTCTGATTTTTTAAAAAAATCTTTTACCACAAGCAGTTATAACATGAGTTATCCGATCCTCTCGAAAATTATCTATCTATCTGGATCTTATGTTTTCTTTCAGTTTCATTTTATTTTATTTTATTGATTTATTTTATTTTTTTTTTTTGGCATTTTAAATTTAATCCTTGCTCAGAAATCTCACCGTTCTCATTACTTTCCATCTGTCTCACAAGCTCAGTCCAAATATCCTTAGGCGAGTAAGATTGTGATCATCGAAAGTCATACTTCTTACCTTGTTCTTTGTTTTATTTTGTCAAGAACAACGCGATATAAATTTTTGAAATATCAAAATAATTGCATAAAATCAAGGGTACTTGCTGATATGTCCTTCATGATCTGAGCTAGTTCTGCGACATCTACGAAGGCAAGATGAAAGATTACTCCAATATCTTGAGGATTCGTGAGCATTCAATCGAACAAGAAAAAACAGGCAATAGTTTATACAATTTTATTTTGTTTTAATATTATTGTGTACTTTACAAAATGTCAAATTACTTAACAAAAAATGTCAGCTTTTAAAACATGTTCAAGTTTCCCTCAATTGTATCCAGATAATTGCGCTTTTTGATCGATTTCGCGTCTTCTTGAACTTCAGAAACTTTCTTCTTTGTCATTTGAAAAGAAAATTATTTCTCCTTCATTATTTTACTTTCTTTCCTTTTTTAAATTTGTTTGTATTTTTTGTGTTTCTACGGTAAGCTTTTTTTTTTCTTTTCTGAAACTCTGTGCTATTCCTTCTGTCAATTTTTTGTTGTTATTTTGTTATCATTAAGTGAGTGCAAAAAAAGCACTTGAAAGATATCTTTGGAAACATCTAGCCAAAATAGGTAGCTTATACATCAGATTTAAATAATTACAATTACAGTAGATTTTCTCCGTTTGCGAATGATTAAAAGTGTTAGTTTTTATCTTTGCTAGCGCTGCTGCTCCTTTTTTGTGTGCTTTCCAGATTGTCTATAGCCTAAGTCGTGAGGTGGCCGTTTATTGTTGGCTCAGCATGGGCATAGGTGCCGTCAACGACTCATACGCCCTACGAGAGGACCTGAAGACCAGTGGACATAAACTTTACGATCTTGTCTTGCTATGCAAACGCCGGTTGGTGCCGCTTCTCTTAAGGTAAGATTCTAGAAGGTTGTGTGTTTTTTTCCCAAAAAAAAAACAACGTTTGAATGAAGTATCAAAAGATATGGTGACGAGGTCTTTGAATAACCATTTTGCGATGATTGATCAGAGAATTTGAGAACCATACGATACGTCAAATTAGTTTTCCTCTAGCACAAACTTAATTCCATGTTTACACCTGTTTACAGCTGTACGGTATTATTGAGATCTTAGTTCTGAAAGTATAGCGAGAGGAGAAATATTTTTCTGGTAAATTTGTATCTGAGTTGCCAATTAGATCTAAAGAGGGCCCAGAATAATATTATACTGATATAAAGTATTAAGGCATTTTGTGGATTTAGCTTGGAAGATAGAACTTGAGAATGATCACAAGTAGTCGTATTTAAGCGGCGGAGGAGTATGGATGAAGGTAGAGAGTTCTTATCATAGATTCGCCAAAGGAGACACTTTGATTTTTTATAATGTCAACCCTTACTGGTGGTTAGCTTAATCGATAACTTTTATGAATAAAAGAAGAGCATTGGGGTTCAAATAAATATTGAATGTGAGATGGCACCATGAATTGAAGGGGTTTGAATATTATTCTAGCTCCAAGAAAGTTGAGAAGAGAGTTGATAGGAAGGATGCCGAGTGATTTAAAATATTCAACGCTATCATATAGGTAAAATTTATAAAATTTTGAATTTTATAATTTTATGATTTTTCATTAAGTTTATAAATAATATAATTTTGTTTATTAGATGTGCCATTCTAACACCGCTCCAAACATAGATTTCTACCTTTTCTTGAGCTGATATTGCCATTACCTTTGAATGTATTCCAGCAAGTAAAGAATCATCCAGGACTAGGAGTTTTTTAAAAGGAGATTTAGGATTAGAGTGGAGAGTCGCATCATGTTCACGAACATTGGATGTGTCTCTTGCAGGTCGAACAGAGTCACTTGAAGAGTGAAAATGATGAAAAGAGTTGTTATTCGCACTAGAAGATTTACTTTTGGGAAGAGGAGAATGCTTGTGCGAAGATGAAAGGGTGCTTGATTTTGAAGGACTGCCCGAGTGAAGATGCACTTGCTGTAGAGGCGGTTTTTGTAGAAAAACATCACGATTAAACATGCGTTGTTAAGAATGAAGAATATCTTGTTATGGCGATGTAGGAGAATCCTCTTTACTTTGGCGAGTTGGAGTGACATTGTTATTGGAAGACGAGGTGGATGATGATGACAGTACTTTAAGTTTATGTTTCGGGTTCTTTAATTTTAGCGTCGGATCTTTTGTTATAAATTTCTTGACACTTTAAAGAGTCTTTGAGGATTTCAATTGATTTTTCTTGATTTTCTAGATGCAGCTGTAAGCTGTTGATGGTATTTTGCAAATCAATCATCTCTGGTTTGAAGGAATTTTTTATCCTAATAAATTCATCTAAAACTTTGGATTCAAGCGCAAAGGTTCATTTGACCATGTAGGCAATCGAATTAGACATACTCGCTATAGAACTAGATAAACAATTTATTTTATTGGAAGAGAACTCTTGTAAACTTCTTTGAGACAATATTTGAAGTGGGCTTGTTGAGGGTTTTGGTGATGAAGATATTTCAAGATTTTTTAGTTTTGATGTTGAATTTGTTTGACATATAGCAGGAGATTGTCAATGGAATCGTTAAAAGAAGAAAGAAAGGTTTCTGACCACTGAGTCAATTGGCTAGCTGAGCCTTGCACCAAACATTTATCCTGAGTGATTTACCAGTGGACAGTAACTTTAGGATGAGATATATATATATATATATATATATATATATATATATATATATATATATATATATATATATAT
>BLXT01007159.1:307410-322255 GCA_019648995.1 Plakobranchus ocellatus | reverse complement strand
TTTTTTTTTTTTTTTTTTATAAAACAAAGACTATTGTTTCTTCAAGAGCGTTACAAAAACAAAAACAAAAAAAAACTTAAAAGAAAATAATCAAAATAGCTCTGTCATATTGCCGAAATCAGATGAACGGTTCAAATAAAAATGCAACATTATTTTTATCACAGTATAAGGTTTCATCACAATACATCGAAACAATACATTGAAAATATTCCTATGCTTTTGCGCAACAAAGACAATCAGAGCCAGCATTCGACAAAAAAAACATAAGGTTCTTTGTTACTGTAAACACAAAGCCACAATCGTACTAAAATAGCCTGGGTGTTTGTGGGACAAATTATCAATGTTGTTTATTTATTATCATCACTATTCTTCCTAGCTTTGCCTTACAGACGTTGTCATCTAACTATTAACTTGCAACAATATCAAACAGATGGAACAGAGATCATTTACAATGAGAGATTTCAATTTTACGATATCGGCCACTGCTATAGAAATTACATTCTATCTCCTTCTTCTTTGCTTAAGAAGTCGACAGCAAATATCTCAGTAGATTTGAAGAAGGATGCTATTTCTTTTTGGGAAAAAAAATCCGTCTTTGCGACTGTTTTGTCGCTAGAATATTAAGGTTGTGTTAATCTTTATAGACAAAGCATTGGATTACCTGACTGGGGCAACAGTCGCTATTTAAGATCCATCTGGGTCATAGGAGACGATAAACCCGGGGGAATGTACGCTCCACATCCAATTCTTCTGCTATGATTGTAACACGATAATGTTACATCTATACCTCACCTGGTGTCAACATATCACCCCCAAGTGATAACAGTTTCTTTGCAAACAAATCCAACACCCATCAAACAAACCGAATCTCTTCATTTACATTTAAGTCTGCTGTACTAACCCTGTATGGTGCCATACTGCTGCAAAATCTTGGATCTTTTTTATCAAGGACAGGTGGTCTCACATCATACGACCTCCTCCATGTCTTGAGAAGAACATAATTACAACATTGAATGATATCATAAAAAACATTGAATTTTGCTTTCTTCTAAAAGTACTTTACAGCGTTTTTGCAATACCTAAAATACATTTTTTATAAGTCAAATTATTGGTCAATGAGTGAAAATAGTCCATCACGTTTTTGTTTTACTTTCTTTTCATGAATAAATATAATCTGTCAAAGGTCTGATACAAACTTGGCGGAGCAACCATCTACACGTAATTGGTTAAATTGACTAAGGAAAATAACGTAAGGTATTTAAACCATTTTCGCCAGTTACCTTAACTTGTGCCTCTCCGTATTTTTTGGCTGTTTCCGTCTTGCTGAGACCTTGCAAATCACCATAATGCCTCTCGTTGAGGCGCCATGTTCTCACAACAGGAAGCCAGTGGCAATCGAGCGTTTCCTGCACCAAGAAGAGCGTCTTTACAGCGCGTTTTAGCACAGATGTAAAGGCTAGGTCAAATTCTAGACCTGCCTTCAGTATTCGCTGTTAGTGATATTGAAAGAAAAGGTTTATTTTGGACCATCTGCTAAAATATTGATAAAAGGCAGGATATTCTAAGGTGTAAAAATATTAAATCTACCATCTCCAGAAATCATCATTGGAAACAAATGGTTATTTTCTTTCGCCCAACAATGCGCACAATGGTTAGCGAGTCCACCCTGAGATCTGCAGGAACTCTTCTGTCGCAGGTTCGATCCCCACCACCGGCGCCCTGGCCTAACGGAAGGCCTGAAAGCCTGAGACCACCTTTTTGTAGACTGGCTACACAAAAAAATAGAGCGCTAGCTCATTTGGCTACCAAGTAAGAGGTCTAGGGTTCGAATCCCAGTCCGGACCAAGTCAATTTTTCATTGCTCCCCTGTGTCCACCCAGCACTGAATGGGTAGCTAGGTCTCTTAAGATCCGGCGAAAGTAAAAACAGCGAAGAAAGCAATGGCAAACTACCTTAAAATGCCGTATGCCAAGAACAATCGGGACCCTACTCCTGGTTCCCCGATGGTCGGATTAAGCTTGGGACCTACTTTACTTTACTTTTTTTTTTATACATAAGAGCCAAAAACCTTCCTCCAATAATGCATTGATTTGTAATTTATATTTTATAATTGAGTGCACACGGAATTACTTTGTTTCAATCTTTTCAGTCGGTCTCTATGTGACGCGAAAGAAAATAAGTTATATTTTCACATGGTTTTTGATTTAAACTCACTTGACCCGCTAGAGCTGCTTCTCTGACACCAATGTCGGAGAGGTCCGCGTCATTTCCAAAGCCGCAAAAGAGGTTCTTCTGCGTGTAATGGCTTTCTCCGTGTCTCAGTAAGACTAATGTGTATCGAGCCTCCATTTCATCTTATAAGATCTTGTTGCCGTTGTGAATCATATGATCCAACATTGAGATCAATATGGGATAATGGGATGCTGAAAAATAAACCGTTGAAAATGTATTAAATAGGTAGACATAAAGAGATGATTTATACCTTTACGGACAAAAGTGACAATCATAAAACTAGAATTGAAATTTTAGGATTTATTTGGACCTGTAGAGATTTATAACGCTATGTACCATCCATGAATTGGTTAAATAAAATTAATGGAGATTTGCATTAGTTACTATGCTCTGGGTTGCTTCCCATGATTCTAAGTAAAAGAAGTAAATCATCGCACATTTTATCATACAGATTACACTTCAAACCCATAATGAACATAGAGGATGGGCGTCAAAAGTTGAAACTGGTTTTGTAAAGTCGGTTTTTAGTTCCATGCGTATTTCTGTAAGTCATGACAGTACTGGCATGAAAACAGGCGCGAGGATTTCTGAAGGTGGCCTTAAATTTTAGCTTAGTCATCTTCTGAGTAGAAATCCACAAGATTTATTCAAAGTAATATATGACTATTTGAAATACATCTTTTCTTATCAATACCAAAAGCGTATTGCAACATTCTCCCAATATTTGATCTTGCTTTGAGCATGAAGACATTTCTTGAGGGGTTTTCTCTTTTCCTTTTTACTCTTTTCATACTTTTTAGTTGTCTTTCTGCCTGTTGGATCGAATATTGATGAGTCTGTGTTGGACACATTTGCTAAGCGTTGTATGTTTTTGTTTTTACTCGACTCTCTCTCTCTCTCTCTCTCTCTCTCTCTCTCTCTCTCTCTCTCTCTCTCTCAGTCTGTCTTACTTACTTTCTGTTGCCCTCCTATCCTTTTCTGTTGCATTCTCTCAACCTCTCCCTTTTTTTTTCTTCTACCTTTCTTTCTCTCTCTCTCTCTCTCTCTTTCTCTCTCTCTCTCTCTCAACGCTTCATTTGTGACCAGAATCATAAATATATTAAAATGATCAAGCACAACGTAAATATGTCACTGTCCCAGCTTCAGCCGGATTTTTTTTTTTTCGAGTTTTGCAAAATTCTGGCCGAGGGAAAGCAGAGATCTAGCTCAGGCCGAGGCGGAGATTCAACATCAGATAACACAGTACCGGTAGCCCATGCACCCAAGCACTAACAGTAGACCCAGCATTAGATAGGCCTAGAGACAAAAGTGGACTAGTCTAGCTGGTGCTCGTTATGATTCCAAGTATTCAACCAGAGGATGCACCATGGAACTGGTTCAGTAGAGTACCTTGCTAGCCGTCAATTACTGCTCTGTCGGCCGGCTCTCAGCATGCACTATTTTGCATACGTAACCGCAACTTTTGGCGCCTTTTCTTTTATGATGCAGGTGTTCCACGCTGCTCTACTTTCCCGATCACGCGATGTTTACGACGATCAAACTGGCCAGTCGCAATAAACTCGTCCATTCCTTTCCCCTCAAGATCCCTCTTTCTTCCAATTACCAAACTTGTATTACCACAACGGCGTCACGATTGCAGTATCTAATCGAGCCAACCTATAGTAGATCAACGCCACAAGCATCCGGTAAATACTAGTCCTATTCGTCAACCCTGACATACCCTATCAAGAATCACAGTCTTTGTCGATGACACTTCATGCATACCGACCACACCTCAATCAGCCGACACTAACGTATGCAGATCGTTAGAAAGATTTGAAGCATCACATCCCAACCTCTTGCAAACAGTATGCCTTAGCATACAGTATGGTGACCACACAAACGGCATCTTGCGCCCATAGAGAGATTTCCACTGACCAAAGGGCATTGCAATCCCTGACTGATAACACTAGTAACCAATAAATAGAATTTCCTCGGATCTCATGGACTACGATATATTTTTAAAAGTCTACTTGTTTCGTCACTATCCTGGACCATCTTGATGACATGCCCAAAATTGCTGTCGGTTGAAGTCCACGTACTTCCCAAATTTTCTGCTTCACAGACAGCACGGGCATAGAGCATTTTGCTGGGATGGCTAGCTTCTTACACAGGTTTTGGTTTTTTTTCTACGGAGCCCATCACATTCACCCCATGTTGCAGATCCTAAAAATTCACTTATCCAAAGCACGCCTGAAAGCACAAAACACTCTTAACTCCGATGACGGCTTTTGGACTTGCCGCCCTACTCGTCCATCCTCAGGCTAAAGCCACATGAGTCACGGACTACG
The DNA here is from genome assembly GCA_019648995.1 of Plakobranchus ocellatus. Lineage (NCBI taxonomy): Eukaryota > Metazoa > Mollusca > Gastropoda > Plakobranchidae > Plakobranchus > Plakobranchus ocellatus. The sequence goes on along the minus strand of BLXT01007159.1, from coordinate 317,693 downwards.
CATTGGATATTACTCTTGGCGGAGTCTAGAGCAACAAGTAATAGGAAAATAACAATTAACATCCTCTGATCCTCTTCAGCCTACAACCTAAGTGCTAATCTACATTTTCAATCGGGGGCTCATGGTTATGAACACTGCTGTACGCCATCTCCAACAGTTCTTAGAGGGAAGACCTTTTTAACACGGATCACTAGCCGCTCATATTTCCTCATCTCTAAAACCTTTCGCCATAATCAGCCAGACAACAACGCTATTATCATTAATGCCACAGTTCAACTTAGATATCGGGCACAAGGACGGAAAGGCTTTCCTGGTGGCGCAAGCACTCTTTTGAATCGGCTCAAAGCACTAAACAATGGCATTAGGAGGTTCATGAGAAAGATAATGATCAAGACGCACAAAGTTATTCAACGACACTGTCATGACGGTATTGGCATCATTGGCCTCTGAGTTGAGGACATGCCCTTGTATATTCCGCGCATCGTGGCTCTTTGCTTTTCTTTATTTAATCTATGTTTGTGTTTTGAAAATATTTTTCTTTATCAAATATTTAACGAGATTGCCTTTTTCTTGTCACACATTCACGAAACATAGTTAATTCTCAGATAAACAGGGGTCCATGTGTTATGTGTCTAGTAGGCCTATTATATATGGGGTCAGCTTAGATAATTGACAACATATGTGTTCCCTACCAATGATAAGCCACACAATATCATAAATTAATATTTCATCCTTAATTAAAAGAAGCAGAGATAGTCTTCTGGTAAACTATCCAATCAAAAAAAAATCCATAGTACGGCATCAGTTTGCGTATTTCATTTGAATATTATTATTTTGTTTCTGCTGTTTTGGATTTTGTAAGAAAACTTGAGAATCACAATAAGTTTGTTTATGAGATTCAAAGCTAGATGCTGAGAGGAAGTCTACAAATTTAGTTCCATAACGATTTAGATCCAATTTTAATCTACATCTAAGTCGAAATGAAAGTCAACCATTTCTGTATAGATCGAGATCTAGATCTACAACACTCAAATTGTCTCCAGGAAAATAAAGTTTCAGTGTTTTCAGGACAATTTAGTATGAAATAAAATTTGAAAAGCATATTATCTTAGCGTCAAAAAAAAAGAAAAAAGAAAAAGAAAACAACTTAGCGATAGTTGATGGTTGGAAATTACCATTCTGTCTTTTAATCAGAATAAGATTTCGACGACATACTTTTTGTTTTTGGCGAGACCGTTCAATAGACAGATTGTAAAATGATCCGTGAATCGTGAGAATTGCTACGTTCAACGAAAATGTTTCTTTCGAATTTCATAGTTCTTGACGGGGTGTAAGAAAAATAATGTTTTTACCTCTGTAATCCACACAGGTGGCATACAGTAAACGTCTTTCTCAGCAGGGGTTGCCATGACAGACTGGTGCTAGTTGGTCAACGTACATATTTTGGATTTTCCTTCGTCACGACTATGGAATTTTTTATGTCTATCTCACAAATTTAATTCGATTACATCACATATTTGTGCGAAGTCTTATTTTTGTTTCTCTCCTGAAGAGAATGTGTCAACTCTACGAAATCATCTGACCGGGATATGTAATTATAATATCGGTAGCAGCCACAATAATGGTGGAGAATGATAATAATTAAAATAACTTACTGAACTCAGTGGACCTATAATATCATTTTTATTTTTAAAAAAAATAATGAAACCAATAAGAAAATCAAAATGAAATTCATTTTGCTAAGAAGTTACTGCAATGGAGAAAATCTGGCGAAAAGCAATTACAATTTAATAAAATTGTGCTATCAGGATAGAAAAAATGCAAGAATATAATTCAATTCAAAAATAATTTTCAAAGGAAAAGCAGCAAAAGGATTCAAATAAACAAAAGATAACTTTAAATAACTGCAGTTGGTCAGCTATAAGAATTATTAAAATAAAGATGAATTCAACGGAATGGAACAACAGAATAATGTAACATTTTGAGAAAGAAAGACAGAAGACAATACAGCAAAAGTAAAATAATTTGAGGATTTGAAGAAATAAACGTTGGGGGATGGATCAGGATAAGAATGTCAAATTTCATAGATCATCAGATCTGATCAGAAAAATAAGACATAACGTGATTACTATTGGTCATTTCCATAGATATACCTTTATATAAATCGAATCGGTTCATATTATATATATAGAAATATACGGCGTATATATCACAGCTTGGCCGTAGTTCACAACAGACAGACACACCATCATCATTCATGGCGATGACATAATAAAACGGTTTTAAGTAAAATGGGATTTAAAATTTATTGGGAGAATAAAACCTGAATGATATTGAAAGGTTGTTGATTAAAAAAAATATATCGTATGATGAACAGCCTTAATTTAAATCATACCATTTAACAAAGGAGTAAACATATACGTCTTGTGTTGTATTGCTAGGAGCCGGCACTCTCCCATTCCATTCCAAAAGAAGCTGTTGTTCTACTTACAATAAATTATTTGCGATGATGCAGACAGGCAACAATTTAAGGAGTGAGAGTACACACTCCACTGCTAGGGGTAAATGGATTTATTCTATTCAAATCCAAAAGGGACTCTAGTTCCACTCACAATGATTTCAGTTTCGATGGTGCGAACAGGAAAGCCCTAGCAAGGAAAACTCCAAAACCACAAAGTCCTCAATAGTTAATTATTATCATTGGTAAAACTGTAAAACCAATAACAAAAAAAAAAAATCAACAAAAAAATGTACAACCAAAGGCCTTGAATAGCTTGAACAGTGACGCTAGTTACTTCTAACCGTTGCCCATCAAGGCTTTTTAGGTGTTATTGATAAATCTATGAAAAATCACCCAGACCAGAGAGAAAATTAAAACGTTACCATTTTAAAATATGAATTGGTTGATTCGTCAATGCCGATCACTCATTCTCGCTAAAATTTTCGATAATGCATGATCAGATTTGATGATTGTTGGGCTAGATCTATGGTTACATATTAGGCCGACTGTTTCCATTTTCGATAACATTGCTTATTCTAAAGCTAGCTTAGGGTATATCAGTAAGATTCACAATAGGCCTATGCTCTGATTTTTTTTTTACAAAGCGGTTTTCGAAAAGGTTAGCTTAATCGCTGACTCGTTGAGCTAGTGTTTAGGCAAAAAAAAAAAATGTATGGCGTCTTCTCGCTTTAATGCCTGGGAAAAAGGTAATGAACAGACGTGACGTTGCTCCACAACATGGCAATACATGTTCTTCTTCCAGCAACGAATATAAAGCTACCACTGCAAGAGCCTGGACTATTATTCCCAGGAATATAGATATATTTGAAAGGAATATATACGCTTGCAACATCAAGCTGCCGATGCTCTTGTCATCATATCAATTCATCTTAGCTCTAAATAGACAAAAAATCTTTTAAAAACCATTCAGTGTTTATGAAATTCATAAGACATACTGCTAATTCCACGTGGATTCAGAACGAAATGAAAGACATCAGATGGTGTGGACATTACTTGTCTCATGACATACCGATACCTATCTTTCTCTTTGTGAAGTAATTCGAATTGCGTAAGCAGATGAAACGGCACTTTTAAGTGTATCTCACGCTAACAAACTGGGAAAAGAGCCACATGCTAAGGCTAAAACACCACCAAACAGACTCCAAAACCCAACGCACTGAGCACGGATTACGTGCAACAACTGTGGCCCCTTCGGACATAAGTCACGTGTCGCGGCTTGTCCGATGTAACACGCCAAAATGACTCTAGAGTCAGATTGGTGGCCGCCAGAAACACTCTAAAGTCTATGTGGCGTAAGTCCCGCCCACGCCAATCTTACTCTCTTCACGTCAAAAGCACTCTACTAAGGGAAATCATTCGCATTTGAAAATTTCGAGATTTATCTATCAATTAATCGACCCAAATCCGATATATTAAAGTCCTAGTTGTTTGAAATAAAGGCTAATTACCTCTTTAAAAGTTTCCAGGCAAAGCGAAAAAAAAAACCAAAAACATTCAGTTTCAGGCTGTTTTTTTTGTTTTTGTTTTTTTTTTTGTTAGAAGAATACTGCTGTTGTGAGTATACCCACAGTATCAGCCTGTGCTTTGGTGGGAAAATGCTGTCCTGTCAGCTCTTCTGGACATAAACACACTTACGCACCCACACCTTGACTTATTCCATACTATAGCCTAGGTACCAAGCGACTAATTAAATTTAGTTCCATCGGTGCACAAAGTCATCTGTTCTTTCATCTATAATTTTTTTTCATTTCATGTGAAAACACTTCCATTCAGCTTGTTACACTGCAGTCACATTTTGATCTATGAATTTACCTAACATGTAGGAATTAGTATTGTTCTTTCTGATACCGATCATTGCTCTCATATGTCACATTTAATTCCGTCCATCGAACGGGTACCCAGCTAGATCTAGTAATAAATAACTCCAGAAAACTATTCTCACAAACCCAAAACTAAGCTCATTGTAAAAGCATGAGCTGTTCAATACTTTCATTTTGTGCATGGTAGTCGTGCAGGCAGAATTCCAGGAATTATATGTCGGACGAATTCCGGGAACATTATGACGTCAGACCTACAAAAGGATTTCAGATTTGGCATAAAGTTAACTCACATTGATTTTTCATGCTTGAGGAGTATCGCGTTCCACGAATGAAATTTTGCAGCTGCTCGGATGTAATATTTTCTTTCTTCCTAGATTATCATATCTCGAAAGAATTTTCAAATTCATCAAAAGTGAAAGCCATTTCCCCCTGCCAAGAACAATAACTGTAGGGGATTTTTTGGGTTTTGTTTACAGTTATCCTCCCTTGGGCTAGAGTCTTTTTAGCATAGAGAGAGTCAATCCGGCGGCCGCCAGATAGACTCGAAAGAGACTTTGGCGGCCGCCAGGCAGACTGCAGAGTGTTTTTGGCGGCCGCCATAGAGACTCTAAAGTGTTTCTGGCGACCGTCATTTTGACTCTAGAGTCTTTCAGGGATTTTACCCCACAATAGGGTAAAACATGCAATTCGTAGGTTGTAGGGTAACCCTACGGGTAAACACACCAAACCGTGGGGATTTGTAGGGTTTTTTTGTTGTTTTTTGTTATTTTACTAGTTATTCATATTAATAATAAATGAAAATGTAGAAAATAAATAAATGAAAATATAAAATTACATTGAGGAAGAAAACAGAGCGAACCACAACCAACAAAGTATATTTAAAGTTGGCCCTTCAGACAGATATATTATTCGCAATCACCTAAACCTCATTATGCTTAGCTTGCGTGTAAAATCTGGTAATTTCGACATAAGATACCAACTGCCCATTTTTAAAGAAAAATGTGTTCAATACTTCGCAGTGTAATTTACCGTGACATAACCTTACAGGAAAGTAGATAGATACTATTTCCGGACTTCTAAAATCTAGATATACTACTTTGAATAGATGTGATCTATTTTGGATAATATAAACATACCTAATAGATATACCATTTTCCAATATTTTCTATAAAATTAGGTTCATTTTGTTTATTTTTCTCTCTAGTTTTTACATTTTTTTTTTTTTTTTACGTAAGAATTTATCCGACAATCATGTGTAAGGGCTTCCACGCACCAGTTTTGCATATTTTTGTCCACATATTCCTGTACCATGAATATTTTAGTGACTTGAGGCTATTCCACCTAGACAGGAAAGTGTTGCGTTTTCTTTCATATTGAGGAGATTGTTGGATGTTTTTCCTCTGATTTGCGTGATTTCATGTAATTTATAAGAATTTAAAGAATTTGAGCGTAGGGTAAAATGACCGTCAATGGTAGGGTAAAAAGAAACAGCAAGCGTGGCAACACTGGGTAGAGTCACTCTGACGTGCTACACACACCGATGTAGCCGGGTGAAAAATGGCTAGCGAGCCCGCTTCGAGGTCTATCTATCGCGGCATAAAGTTCGAGTCCACCACCAGTGCCTTGGCCTGACAAGGACTTTAAAATGACTTGTTGCAGACGTCATTTGTGCAAAAAAAAAAAAGCAATCTACCTTACAGGAGAGGTTCTGGTTTGGAACTAGCCTCGTTAAAAAGAAATAACATAAGCCCACTCAACAGCCAGACACGGGTGAAGACTTGACTTCCACGATAAAAATGTAACTTTATTACCACCTCAAGGGTTCTTTTTAGGCTAGGGCTGAAAATAAATTATGGCGTAGGCCTACAGGCTTATTAGGCGTAATTGATGTGGATCGGTCACTTCGTCCTTAAGCTGAGATCATTTCTGAACTGTCCCTCGGCAATAAAGAAAGATTTTTAATCCTTCTGGCGTCAAATCATGAAAATGTCAAAAACCTTAACAGGCTTAAACTCACTAAATTTTAATTTGACCTAATAATTTCTCATTTTTCCAGGCCACATATTAGTAGGCCCTATTAAACAGTGTGATTTAGAGAGAGCGAGCAAGAGAGAGAGAGAGAGAGAGAGAGAGAGAGAGAGAGAGAAGGAAACGTATAGAGAAAGAGAGGCGGAGAGAGAAAGGGGCGAGATAGAGTCAGAGAGAAAGAGAGCAGGAGGGAGGAACTATTGCTGTCCAACTCTAAGCGAAGAAATGAACTAGCCTACAGAGTTGGTTTTCCCCAGTACTCAGTGGATACAGTCTAATTTACGAGCAAATCAGGTAGCATCAGTTTTGCACCTCCGTAGATAGGCTAATCCATGACACGTAGCATCAGAATCGTTTTTACACGTTTTGATTGATTATGATTATACACATGTAACACTAGAAGATTATTTTGCAGGGCTAAAGGATTACCTTTAAATTTGGCTCTGCCAGAAAAAGCCTTTTTTCCGGTGCCGATTGTTGTGAACTTGTGAAATTTTATTGACGTAGATCTCCATCTATATTTAATTCATAGAATAAGAAGTCGTGGTACTGAGATTAAGGAATGGAGGAGGTGGGAATGAGACAGAAATAGAAGGTCGTCGACGATGTCGTAGAGGAGAGAGGATAACCATGAAGAGTAGGGTAAAAAAATACAACTTTTGGTAGTATGTGAGCCTAATATAACTTATATTCCTTCAAAAAGCCCTGTGCGTGAGATTTCACTTGAAAACGTCACCATTTTGTTTATACTCTTTGCTTTTAAATGTTATACATAATATATATACATGTTTAAATATTTAAATATATATATAAATATATATATATATATATATATATATATATATATATATATATATATAAATAATATAACTTTTTATATATACATCAAATGGCGTTTCTTTGTGAATAGTGAGGTTTGATACGCTTGCCATCGATTATTATAAAGGCATACAATTTTATATATAAATATATATATATATAATTTTTTTTTATTTCAGACACCTCATTCCAAAGTCATTCTTGCTTGCAAGCACCATATATTTATTTTCATCAAGATATAATTTTTACTGTCTAGTTTGTATTTGCACAGTCTAAGCCAACTAAAAAAAAAAAGAAACAAAATGCAAATTGCTGTTCCAACTTACTTGAATAGATAAATAGATGAATCTAGTTGGGAAAATAGTGAATTAAGCTTAGAACAATCCTCAGAAGAGTTACTATATTTAGCATCTTAACTACACTGGATTGATTCCTGCACTTTGGCTAGTTTATGATTCGAATACCAACTCACGAGGCCAGGAACAGGAAACAGCATGTTAGTGAATGATTATTGCTTACACAAATAAATCCTGCATTCAGCCTTTACATCTTCTGTCCATTAAGCTGTAGATCCTTTTTTTTTTTTTTTTTTTTTCAATCTGGTTTCAGTGTGACATGGAATCATACAACAATAGCATCTCTTGTATCTTTTGATGGGAGCTACTTAACAAATCCTGTAAAACTAGCACAGCGGCGGAACGCCTTCCAGTGGCATGCTTTGTCCTTGAGACCTGGCATCTAAAAGGGTGAGGCGTGAGGAACCTGTGTAAGGTCAAGGTTAAAGAGGAGAAAAAGGAATGCACACATTACGATGAAAAAAAAAAAAAGACTAAAAAGACTGGAATTTAGTCTTTGTTTGTTTAAATATTTAGAATATTACAATGTTTCAAAAACGAAATCTTTATTTTCGCGTTTTTATTTCTTTGTACTTCAAAAGGCTTTGCTCCAAGAAATGTAGGCCTATACGGCAAAGCCAATAATTGTGCGTAATCAATAATCAGGCTTTATGCATAGTCCTATGGCAGACCTGCCTGTTCCTGTGCAAGTGGCTATCGTATTTTGTTGCTGCTTCAATTTTTTTGTTTGTTTGTTTTTGTTTGGTTTTTGTTGGCTTTGTATTATTTTTTCTTTTATTTCTCTACGTTTTGCTCTTTACTGTTGTTGCTGCTTTTTTCCTTTTGTGTCAGCGTGAATCCGTGATTAGTAGGCCTATAACTTGAACGAATATTGGCGCTACATTTACTATTCAAAAGTCACTGCGTTTTCATTTAATTTCACCTAATATACCGTTTCAATTATGGTGACGAATTTTTTTTTTTTTTTTTTACTTTTTTCGAATATGGTGCTTTTGTTCTCAAAATGGGACTAATTTGAGAGATACTTGTTGAAATGAAGTCTTTTTAAATACATAGCATAGGTTTTTTTTTTGTTTTGTTTTTTTTTTTTCTCTGATTCATGGCGTTTCTAGATTCCTTTTCTTCTTCATCTCTTTAAAAAAAATTATTTTGAAACTTTCTGATGTTATGATCATGAATGATGTTTCATAGGCGCTCGAATTAGATACACTCCAATGCGTGAGTAACCTTATAGCTAGCATTGATCAAAGCTTACATGATCGGCTTCACATAACGAATTTTGCCTCGACAAACGCTATGATAAGGTGTTTACTCTCTTGCACGCCTCCTCACAGAGGCGTTTAATTAAAATAATATAATTTGTATTTTAAAATTTGTGTATCCAATTAGACAAATAACAATAAAAAGTGGGATTTGGAAAATTTAGTTTTAAAAGTCAAGATTTGACTACAATTTCTCATAATTAGTTTTTGATCGCACTCGTACTGAATAGATTTACTTTTTTACAACTCAGGTGGGACTTATTAGTGTTTGAAATGATTTATATCATCACGTTAGAGAATGGTGATTTTTATTCCATTTGATAACTGCATACTTTTATGTGCGAATTTTGTCTCACCACAGAATATTCCTCTCATTTACTGTAGTAAGCACTGCCTCTATTTTGATTTGCATAAACAGATTTGACAGAATTTTCCATGGGAACTGCAGCCTAATCTTTTAGCTGACACATTTTTATCAATTTCTAGCTTACTAGCTGTTAATGCTGCCGACAACTTATGTGTTACAGAGTAACAAGTAACGAGTCACGATGTAACGAGTAGGCCTACGTTGAGTTGGGGTGTTACAAATAAATCTCATGGTAGTTGGTTCCTTCGTGATTTCTGGGCTGTATTCCGTTACCACAGTAACTTTGTGCTCTGATCGCAGTCAACATATCAATAAACTACAATGGAGATGAAAACAAAACGAATGTACTAAAGGTAAATCCAGGCATTGTAGCTTGAGGAAAATTTTATATTATATGGAAACTTGATAGAACAAAAGAATCTCCGGATTTTTTTTTCTTTTTTTTTTTTTTTTGTTTTTGTTTTGTGTTACTGTTTTGTTTTTTTTTTGTTTTTTTCGACAATTAACTATCACTTAGATGTCTATTTCTAAATGCGTTTAAAAAGCGGTACTGGATATTTCAATTATGGTTTTATTTTACAAGTAGTCTGGTGCGATAAATTGATAATTTCTTGCAAATGACTAATGAGTATAGAGAATTAATGAAGGTGCGAGATGAAAAATCTGAGGAATTTGCAGAGTTTAAGCTCAGAAAAAATAATGCAAAATGTTTCCGTGATAATGACCGTATATTCCCAATAAACTGGGTGTAGTAATGGTGGCCTTGCCTGTTGTATTAGGTGCATTAGCCGAGAGAAGCAGTAGCTGTTAATTTTTTTTTAGCAATTATTGTTTTTGTTTGTTTGTTTCTTTCTTTCTTTCTTTGTGCCATTCGTTGTAAAATCTTTAAGTTGTAGAAATTAAAAACCTTCCATATAACTTTCAGGTTTCAATTCAATCAAAATATGCCTTTAAAAAGTAACTTATCTTATACTTTTCTGTTAAAATACCTCTTGGAAGGTATCACATACTTATATTTTCTTTGTCTTTTTTTTTAATTTCGCAATGTTTATGAGTATCGATAGTTTCCTTTCAAAACTATCTCTGCACTTGACCATCTTTTATGCCAGC
>BLXT01007159.1:270515-292415 GCA_019648995.1 Plakobranchus ocellatus | reverse complement strand
CTTTGGTGTTAAGTCTAGTGTTTAAAAAATCTAGATCAAGTTGACAAGATATAGCTAGTGAAATATGTACCTCAAGAGTGTTTTTAAAGGCAATGCCGACAATTTTTTTTAAATAATTGCTTTTATAAAGTCTGTTGTGATGCGTTATTACCATCAGTTTTGGCATCACGTAAGATAAAACAACAGTTTTATCGTTCTCACACCAAGTTTGCTTTAGATCTATGCTGTCAACGATGTGCGATGGGTAAACAAAGCAATTAATACACCTAAAAAAATGTAAAAACGACCATGATAAGCAAATATCTCAATTAATTTCGGTGTCTGTTGTGACATCTCCAAATTAAAGTGTCTGTTGTGACACTCGAAATAATGTGTGACGCCAAACTTGACCTTGCCTGTACACACTTCCATTCATTGTTAGGGTGAAACCGGATGTGCTGATTCTAAAAGGAGATCTTTGGTTTTATGAAAACATGAATCTGTTCTTTGTAAAACAAAGCAATTTCCTGTTAAGAAGAGCCGGTGTCTGTCGTGATATTGTGACACCAAAAATTTAGACAGGCCCAGTTCGATTATTATTATGTTCATTCTTTTCATACTTTGTTCTCAGAGTAGCACTGGGTTCCTAGTCCTTAAATTACCCGAAAAGTGTGTGAATGTGTTAGAACTATGGTCCTTGTTTGACTAGATCTACGTTCATTGGGTGTGACGCCATGCATCACGACAGACACTATATTTTAAATGACTTCTAATTCTTCATTGGCTTTGAAAAAACTTTTGACTAAATATAAAAAGAAAGATTAACCTCTTAACTTTATGGAAACATCAGCAACTATGCAAAGTTTGTTTCATTTAATGTGTTTGACTATCTCAAACAATGTGCCCTCAGATTAAAGGAAAAAAACACGTAAATTTCTAAGAGCTATCCCCAATTAAAAAACAATTCACTGTTTTAGAAATAAAAGGTTTAACAACTAATGCTATTGTGAGTTGTCTCTTCATTTTATTAATTAGCTACAGTTTCATATTTTATTTTATTTAAATAGCTACTTAAAGAAGGTAACTTATTGCAGTTATAAAACACCCACCAATGCAGGAGCACCTTTTGCCATATAAGTAATTAGTTTTCACCAACTTTTTAAAGTATCCTTGGCAGTTATTTGCAAAAGTTGCCACAGTTCGAAAAGAAAAATGTTGTGGATTCAAAACCCAAAAGTTGGGGCTCGAAGAAAACAAGGTAGCACAGAAACACCTTAGAGTCATGACCTTGGTATGACCTGGCCTTTTTTTAGAGTGTCTGAAGTTCAGGGCTGAAACACCTGCCTAAGGGGCGATTCATCTCTGAAGACTCTCTGTTGCCTCGGTCTCACATGAGCATCTTTTTACATATAAACATAGGCCAATTTATTCATTAAAACTTTCTGGCTCGTTTCCTCTCTGAAACCACTGTCTGCACATTATTAATTTATTAGTATTATGGAACATAATCTGCCTTCATTTCATATGTGATAAATAAAAATCAAGGATATTTGACAGACTAAAAGAAGGGTTTTTTTGTTTTCATTTTAATCTGCGTGCTTTTTCCATTCATCTACTCAACAATTTAAACAGCTGCCCACTCTATCTTGTTTAAAATTAAAATCATTTCCCCTGTGCCCAGTTGCAATCAATTATTGCATGAATTACAATTTTATATGAAATAGGGAGCTTAATGATTTAAAGTGGTAAAACATCCATTAAAAACAAAAAGATCTTTAGCTGCTTCTACCAGCCAAGTCAATAAGTAGATATTGGCGCATTCTACATAGCAAACTCAGTAACCCAAAGGAAAATCTAAAAAATTGACTATACAATATACATTGTACTTTACTTTTGTTGTTGCTGTGCCAAAGCTTTCTTTTTCTTTTTCTGTGGGTCCAAGCAGAGACAGCATGACAGCAGACATGTTGCATCTGGCTTTTCTGTGTAAAGAGTGCTGTCACCAGATGCTTGATATTTGCTCTGTGCTTCCATCTTTGCTTGGGCTGCAGCCACCTTTTCACTTGACGCTAGATAGTAGTGTCTCACAGGACGCAGCTCCTCATTTAGTTCATAACATATAGGAATCGCTGGGGTTTGTACCAAACAATACAGCTTTCAAATGTGCTCAACTTCACAAGTATATGTGTATGTATATATTTATGTGTGTGCAAGTGTGAGTGTATGTTCATTGAAAAGGAATCATTTCAAATTTTAAATTCATATAAACTTTTCTTTCTTATTTTTTTAGAACCAAACTAAATTCTAAATTAATTAAAACGTAAAACTGTCACTGTAATTTTGTATCTCTAGCATCAAGCTGTTTACATAATAATGCTTCCAAAAATCCATTTTTTAAAAAAGTTATTTTAGGTAACATTTAAAAGATCATATTTAATTACATTACTAAGATGAAAAATAGGACTGGTAATGGTATTGGATTAAAATTTAAACTAAATTCACAAAAACACAAGAGATGAGATAAGCAGTGTAAACACAAAGTGCAAGGTTTTGCAGAAACGAAAGCCATGTAAAAATGGTCTCTAATTGAGCACTCTAAATCTACATTTAGCACTGCTAAAGTGCTAGACTCCCAGAAACCTTGAAGAAAAGATCTATATGTAAAGTTAAAGAATTACTACAGCTGAACCTATATTCCTAACACTTTGCCCTGCCACCAGAAATGTATCTTTGGACAAACAACTAATAAATAAAACAAAACTTGTGAAAAAATCAGTAGGATATTCACATGATCGAAAGGCACAGCTATCTAATAATAAATTTCTTCAATTCTTGATCTGATAGAGATAGATCTAGATAAGTTTATGCAATACATCTAAAAATTAGACTTATATCAAACAAAGCCTTATCAAGATCTAGGATCCAGATTGCATATCCCCATTATCTATACTTATTTGGCAGGTTTTTTTTTTTCCTGACCCAATGATTTGGAGGTCACATTTGAACATTGTAAATCATTGAAATGGCCTAAAGCTTTTTCTGCAAAGTTTGCCATGATGAAAATTGGAAAGAAATGTATTGATTCTGATCAATTCAAAGTTAGAGTTCTTTAAACTTTTTAAAAAGCACTTCTTTTAGGAAATAAGACACCAACTTAAAATTCTTTTTCTCCAAAAAATGTTTAATATGACATGCCACTCATTAAGACTGGCCTCAAGACTAATCCCTTCCTTTTAGTTCCATGAATTAAGATCTATTAAGTCTACTTAGGCTGGAAAAGTCCCATTGATCTATGTATGATCTAAGCTAATATGTATCTTTCCAATCTTATTGCAGTGCAAATTATGCATTTCACATAAATGTAAGAGCCAACTAAGCTAATAAGCTATGGGAATAAATGATCCTCCACCTTGCTTATATTCCTTTCAGTACTTCTGCATAGACTTAATTTTTTTCTTGATACTAGGCTCCCATTATTCGGGCCAATTGTTCACTATGACTAAGTATGAGTAAATTATGTCAAAAAAGCTATAGATGGCTAAAACGTATTTCTTTGAAAGGAAATATAGTTTCCAGATTGAATAAAATATTTAGATGCATGGTAAGACATAGATTTAAATTGATTCTGGACCTTATGCAAATTGAGAGCTAAAAGTAAAACTTGTTTTAAACTGGGCTGATTGATTACACACATTATTAACAGAACATATTCCTCTTATACATTTATCTATTTTTATTAACCCTAAACTGCATTATTAACAAACTCAGCCGAAAAATTATAGGGCCAAGCGGCCTTTCCAGCAAATAAATAGAATGTAGATTGTTTCTCTTAGTAGTGACTCAAAATGAAGCAAAAAAAAAAAAAAAACCAAAATAAAAATTTAGCATTTTTTAACTACTAAATTGGGAGATCGATATTTGCCCAAATTTGCAAAAACAATCTGTAAAATATCAATTACATTGGTAGGAATATCAGCTCAGCAAAGAGCTTCATTTTGTGATGTCAATGCAAAAATAAACAAGCAAAATAAAAATGAAAAACAACAGCACAGCAAATATGCACAATAAATGACAACCAACAACATTTGAAATACAGACAAAAGAGTTTAATAATAAATTACTATGATAAGAAAAGCTAATGTATTGAAATAAAAGACAGCAAAAATAATTTACATCCTACACTGAATCTGCTTGCTGTTTTTACTTTCCTTCATAGCAAGATCACTCACAGGTAAGATAGGAAGTTTAACTAGAATAAACAAATGAGTATTAACAAAATTCAAGTGCACATCTAAAATCATAAATAAAAAGCAGGCTTTAATTCCTCAACTTTAGAGATACCAATTCTGACTTGTCAAAAGCAAAGATATGAAGTGAACTGAATTAGTATTGTGTAACTCTGTAGTTTCTGAAAGGAAAACTACCAAAAAAAAAAGAGAGAGAAGCAATAAGCATACCATACAAGAAAAACTTTTATCACCAAACATGCTAATTTTTTTTTTCCAAAAATTTTGTTCAAAGCCAGCTGTACAGAGTTTAATTCAAAGTTAATCATGCAGCAATACAATAAGGTACTAAAAGAACAGAATTAATTTTAGGCTATTTAGACATCAGAGATTCAGGTTCAAAAGATTATAATCAGGAATGGGCATACAAAGGAAATATCACTGACAGGGTGTGAAATGAAAAAAGCAATTGCTAAGAGCTTCATTTTTCTTTCTGTAGCTATTATAGGTTGCAAATCATTGTCTGAAAGTACTAATTTTAAAAACCCTTTTAAAAACAGATTTACAATGATGCATCTAAAATTACATCAAAACTGCTATAGATTATTTGGCCGTTCCTTGATTGGCCACTTTAGCCTGAGCAGCCGCCACCTCCTCTGCTGAACCCAGGTAGTAACTCTGCACAGGACGAAGGTTTTCATCAAGCTCATAGACCAAAGGCATGGCTGTTTAGGAAAATGATAAAAGTAACAAAAAAGCCAAAAATAAGTATTGAAAGAAAACAAAATATAACGATTGAGAAAGATGAAAAGCCGCCAACATTTTTTGAAAGACAAAACACTACAACATACAACAGATTGGATTTGAGAGAAATTCAAAGAAAAAAATGGGCTGCATTTCTTTTTTGTATAATTTAAGTAATTGTAATTTTCTTCTTTTAGTCATGATTAATTGGGGAATAATGATCTATATAAGGGAATGGTGTTCTTGTTTACGACTTAGGGCTCAGTAAGATTTACATTTTTATGTATAGCCAGTCCACAAAAAAGGTGATTCAGATTTACAGGCTTTTTGTCAAGCCAGGGCATCGGTGTTGAGGCTTGAATCCGCTATCCACTGTGCCACCAATACCCCACGGTTCAGTACATACTATCATAGTTATGAGGCTGAAAAAGAAGCTTGCTGTGTAACCTTTACACTGGTGAGCAAATTATTTTAATGATTAAAAAAAAAAGCAGTGTTTCTTCAATCTTACATCATTACGATACCTTTGTTTTAGATTAAAAATCACAATCAGCTAAGATGAATAATTAAAGTTGGGGTTGTTTTAGGCAAGGATTAAAATATATATATAAGGTCTGAAATTTTACAGATGTTCTCGTGAAACTTTATATAAAACTGAACTCAGAATAAACTTGATGTTTATATCTGGTAGGCAACCCTGAAGAATAAAAATTTAGGAAATAAACATTGTAATAAAAAGATAAAAGATAACACAACAAATTGTTTCCTCAAAAATGAGATACAGCTGTAACAAATTCTTCCAGGACCTTTTGTTTCAAACTAGCAAACCATGTGCATTAAAATTGCACTCTTTGCATTTGTCATAAGTACAAAAGGATTCCTTTAGTTTGCGTTCACAAGCAAGAAATGAATCTTTAAAAAAAAACCAAATAAACAAACAACCATAATACTTTTTGTGTCAAAAAACAATGAAAATAAAGAACAAAAACCACACTTAAACTGTCTCTCACCTGTTGGGATATTGAGCTCTGTGATCTCAAGCTCCGTTTTGTTGTCCAAATATTTGACCAACCCCCTCAAACTATTTCCATGGGCAGAGATCAAGACTCTCTTGCCAGACTGTAATTATTGAGGTAATCAAAATTATTTTGTAAGCAGTCAATGCTATCCATATTCATATCATTTGATGACAAAAAATGCAAATCACTAAAAAGATATACAATAGACATCAGTAAAACAAGTTATTACTTTGAATAAAAACAATAAACAGTTGAATATGAAATAATGATACTCTCATACAGTTTGATTTATGAAACCATAGCACTGTTCCAATTATCACGAACAGAAACCCTGCGATTTTCATTGTTGATTTTTCCATGTTTTCATGACCATGCAACCTTTTAATTTAGTCTAAATTGTGAATGTTCTTTATATGCAATAAGTAACAGTTTATTTTCAATAACGGTACCACATGCCATATACATCCCATTCATTGCATTCTGGTATCAAATACTTATTATGCCAGGACTAGTGGAGGATGTTGCCACAGACTACAGTGATGAGTTCTCCTAGTCTTTCACCTTAGACTAAAAATATGTGCACTATTAAATAAACAATAAAGGTTACTAGACAATGAATCAACTGATTTTTTCAAAGTTGCAGTAGATCCGCCATAAAGAAATAAAACAAGAAAATCAAAACACCAACAGCAAATATTCACTACTACATTGACCTACCTTGATGGCTGGAACAATGGAGTCATACCAAAACGGAAGTGTGCGTTCTACTGTGTCTTTAAGACATTCACAAGCTGGAATCATGCCTTGATCCATATCCTAAGAAGCAGAGAAAAAAAGATCACAAATACTGCAGTTATAAAGGCAATTTAAAATTTTTAATGTTAACATAATTCCCTGGCTTTTAATAAAATATTAATTTAAATATTTGTAATATTCACCAATGAAAGACAAATCCAGGTATAGAGGCAAATTATTATAACTGCAGTTATTTTATTATGCAGTTTTACAATAATATGTCTCTACACCTGTGAAATATATTTTGTGGTCAATATATATAAATATATGCACATACATGCAGAAAAAAAAATTGGCCACAAAAAAAGTATATGAACCAAAATGTAAGCTTAGCTCTTTAACGAAAAAAAAATTGATAGAAAACTTAACTAAACTAAATTTATTCACTGCTCCTAAATTAGTTTCCATTAACTACGATGCCAGCTGATTAGGGTGTTAAGCTAGAATTATTTTTTTTAACTGATAAATGTTCCCCTTGGTCATCACAGTGGCTTGTAACTGTAAAATTAAATCATTAAGAAAGGTTATATTTAAGGGAACAACTGATGACTTTATGCCCATAAATGATTAATTTTTTTCGTTCACTCACTGAATACCAGTTATTTCAAGATGATTTATTCCCTGTGCACTGGCTATTTTAGGGATATATATTTTAACTGATGATCAGCCAAGTGCATACTGACAGATGGAATTTTTGTCAAATTAATAATATATAAATATGGGGGAAAAATATTTGCCTGTACAATTTCATGATTCTTTTGAACTTTTTGCTGATAACAGATTAACTTTTCCTTGCAAGACTTGGTCATATTTTGTCCTTTCCCCTTACTCTAAAACAAGATGTAGGAATGCTTCGTTCTTAGAATCTACATTTTCTCTGATTAGTTCATAAAAGCGTCATCACAGTCTAATCCAGACTAAAAATCAACTTAAGTGTGACAAGGTGACACATTTTACAACAGACTCAAACATTGGAAAAGTTGCTCTGTTATTGGTATCTTAAAAATATCCTTTGATCGTATAATCTATGGATCGAAAGGGAAATGGCTAGACTATCTCTTACTTTCACAACTGTGGCATTTAAGTAAGGAGGAAAAACCTAATGTAAAAACCTTAAGGGCTCCAGGCAAAGCTGTTCACAAATTGTCTGGCCTTGCCATGCATGTTGTTAACTCAGTAGCTTATAATATTTTTTCTCCCCTTTCATTAGTAGAATGTGGCTTTATCTACTTTATTGTCCATTGTGTCAGCCTGCCATCTCAATCATCTACTTATTGTATTGTAGTACCTCTTTAAGTCATTTTTATTATATTAACACCTAAGAAAAAGCTGGAAGATAATTGTGGTTTGATTTCGAGATTTACACAAAAGAATATGTACTCCCTTAAATGCTGTATTTTTAATTTTTTGGGCAAGATTTTGATGCTCAATCTGATAATAAAATGTTACTGTTATTGTTAATCTTTTCAATTATTTAAAAGCCAAGTCATGTGAACTAAAATTATTCTCTGTTAAGTTTCTGCACTTCAAAATGTTTAGTTTTTGAGAAATGGATTCTAATTTAGGCAAGTCTTAGATAAAATATTTTCGATTACAAAGGGAAAAAAAATGATTAAATTTGGAGAATTGCAAATCAAAATCTACAGCTAATATAAATATGATAGCTTTTAGAATACTAGAAATTTTTAGGCATTAGTTTTATGCCACGCTGCTGATATCATAGACATGCTTTATCATGTAGTAAATGTGACTCCACAACATTCTGTCAAGCCCCTAGTTTACAAAAAAAAAAAATCCCATACAGTTTCTTATATGAATGGACTTCAACATATATATACTTCCATCATTAGAAGAGAAATTGGATGCTCATAGACAGGCGCACAAAAAAATTTTAATTAATCCTTTTACTTATCAAAATAATTTAAAAAAAAAAAAAAAAAAAGACATTATTACCTTTTCTATTAAATACACATATGCATTTTAACATTAAATTTTACCACTTGCAAAAGCAAACAAAACTGCATACCAGTAAGTGTTTTAGGAAAAGTGTAAGTGTATAAGAACTAAAATGAAAAGATTGTTTTGCTGTAGCTACATGATCTTTAATAATACATCTTGAATAATAAAAAAAAAAAAACAACAAAACTTTAAACTTCTGTTTAAGTTGAGTATTTGAAGACAATTACCTGATACTGTTTGTCTTTGCCAGACCAACGTCCATCTGTCTTTTCCAAAGGTGGAGGTGGAATATCATAAGAGCGTCTCCAATCCTGAGTATTATTAAAAAAAAAAATGAATTCTTTTTGTTACTGCCTATGCTTGACCACTTTCCCATTTAGTCTTCCATCAATGCCCTATGAATCCCTAGCATCACATGGAAAAAATATGTATGGAATGTGATGCTTTAGTTTGTCTCTATTTGCATATATATGAATTTTTTTTTTATTCAAATATTATTCTTGTGTTTTAAAAAAAATACTTTTCAGCTGATGCTCATTCACGATTCTTACTGTATGAAATGGCAAGAAGTGAAAAAAAAAATAGTGGCACTTTAAAAATACCATGATTACGTGCCTTTTAAAAAAAAATAGACTCAAATATACGTAAATTTTTTGGCATCAATTACATTGCATAAAAAAATATAAACTTCAGTTTATTGAAAAACACTTTTAATGATATAATTATAATGTCACCCACCCACAAAAAAGAGTCATTTGCCAGCAATCAGCCTTAGTCAAAGATATCAAAAAAAGCTTCCTTAAAAATCTTTCTCGATATCTCTAGCTGTATTAGATTATTTTGATTGTCAGCCCAGTTATGTAATTGCAAGCAAAAAACTCATTTCATAAGGACAGATCACAAACATCAACAGATTTTCATGTGAACACGCCATAAAACTATTACTTTGCGATTAGTAAAATCATCAAATCATGATACCTCAGTGCTATTCACACTAAACGAAGATTTCATTTATGTACACAGTAGAAAATGCCCATCTTTTAAAGACACTACATGGAGCCAAAGTACTTTTGCAAGCTAAGGTCTGGCAGCAAAGCAAAAGTTGTAGTGTCTTCAATTTATGCTTGTGTAAACATTAAAACTCCTGTGACCATTTCTTAGTTCTAATATACGTAACAGCATTACTGCAAAATCCTCAGAGGTCAAAGTGAACCTGTGCACAAGAAAACGGCTAGGGGTTGCACCACCTGGTGGTACAGATTTTGCCATATACTGCCACAAAGCAAAATGAGACTTTACCTTAGTCAATAGGCAAAGAACATAAACACAGAAAACTTAGACTGAGGACAAAAAGAATTCTGAGTAGAAGATCCATTCAGCCCCTTTAAGAAATGTCAGGAAATGGAGACATGATGATGCATTAAATCAAGCAAAAAATGCAATTGCTGTCAGTATACATGCTGGGAAATTGCATTGGAGATATCACTAAGTGACTTACATGGAATGAAATCGGGCTTTATGACTCCATTTACGATCAATTTTCCATCCAATGTTGTATATATATATGATCTTTTCTCTTCCAACACAAATCTAGTGATTTGGGGGAAGAAAGGGGTTCATGGTGCAGATTACAGAATTTTGTCTGTTTTACTGTCTATTGTGATAGCTTGCAGTCTCATTCATTTGAATATTGTTTTATTGTATATCTTATTGTTTTTACGCCTCAGAAAAAGTGTAAGTGGAAAAGAGAATTTCATCTGAGGCAAGATGAAATGGAACAAGCTGAAAGGGAAAGAGAAAGAAAAATGGAATGCGCTAAAAGGGAAAGGGAAGCAGAAAGGCAGAAAGACGAGGAGCTGAAGCAATTGCACCTTCGAGTTAGTGGTGTAAAGGTTGATCCTGAGATAAGTTCAACAAGACATTTGCTGGGAAAAGTTACCAAAACTGCTTAATTTTGTTAACAGATTATTTGGACAGAAGTGGGCAAGTTCACCAAGTGCATTCCTGACTGGACAGGCTCTCAATTGCTGTGGGGAACTTCTAAGGCCCAAGCCTTGGATTATGCGAGGTAAAGAGGGCACAAATGAGGAGATATGACTTGACAGAGGATGGACATCAGCGCAGGTTCTGAAAGTGTGAACCAGCAAAAAGCAGCAGGATCAAGACATTATATCTAAACTTATCATAATGGGTCGAGTTGTCATAGACCAAGCAGACTTGAGGGATTTATTAGTGTGAGAAAAATTCATAGATGTATGTCCAGAGAATCTGGCGTTGTGTATAAGTCCCTCATGACCTGGAGAGTGTTGGCATGGAAGTGGATCTGTACCTGTTAGCTCGTAAACAAAACCTTTGCAAAAAATTATGTAGATCTATGCAAGCTAGTGCTCAATCCGCAATGGACTGTGTGACTGTATGAACTTGGGAAGAGAGTCTGCGTTGATCAATGTGCAGGGGAGCTTAAAATAAGCACAATCAGCAGTCCTCAGTCCCATTTCAAGTGCAAGAGATAAGGTAATATCACTCAGGACTGCATATATTCAAGCCCCCAGGCAAGGAAAGCTAGTGAAGAAGTGATAGCTACATTATAGAACATACTCTCAGTTCTTGCTATTGTGCTTTCAGCCAGTGCAGATACATTTGGTGACACAAAATTGTTGAACCAAGAACTTGCTACAATAATACCTGTAGCCAGAGGCAGGGGAGCTAGTATTCACATTGGGAGTAGAAACTAGCAATAGCATAAGACCCAGAAAAGAAGCTTACTAAATAGTTGTTTGGACAAAAAAATTCAGTTGATCTCCTTTAACACAACAACCATTCTAAAATCATCAAAGAAGCAGAAATGAGGCCTCAATTGTATTCCATTCAGCTGTAACTTGATAGTTGTTGTGGTCAAGCTGTCAATATTACTATATAATAGTAAATGGAAGGGAAAAACTGAGTAGAGAGCCGGAGAAAGCTGGATAACAGCATCAAACATGCACAGTAATGGAATGGTCAAAAAATCTTGTGTCATGTGGTTGTGTCTTATGATGTCTTATTTGTGTCCATCATTACAGGACCCAATCAGCAATAGGATGGGTCATGGTCATAACCAACGGGTCACTCAAATATTTCCCACCCAACTGAATTGTCCTTCAGTGATTTTATCAGAAAAGTTATCAAAGCTCAAATTTTTAATAACTTTCAATCTTAACTGCCAGCTTTTAGAAAAGGGTTCAGGTCTTATGAGACCTGATCACTACTGCATGGGTTAACTTAATTCATAATTTTAAATTAGAGAATAATGAATCTAATTAAAGAGACGATATTTTCAACTTAAATGAAATTTTATAAAATTAATCTTCCAGGATTAGTTTCACACATATAATATATTACAAACAAATTTTAAAAAGTCAATTTAAATAAAATAAACTTTTAATTTACTTTCATTATATGCCTCATGTCTCTTTTGAGTCTTTACAGGGTGCCATGATTTAAATTTATAATTGTTTCAACATGACAAGCTGAGATGAAATCTTAAATCTTCGTCAATTTTTACTTTTAAAACTTAACTTTGACACCTAGATGATTCATTAATACACAAACTCAGCGGCAAATGCAAGATTTAAGCATGCTATCAACATTAACAACAGTATGCAAAAGTACTATAAAAAAATAAAGAAAACAATAAAATTGAATTTAATTGAACATTGCATGTACACAAAATAATGAATTTTTGTCTTGAAAATTTTATCTTACCTTAACTTTACTGTTCCCATACTTTTCAGCCGTCTGAGCCTTATTGAGTCCCTGAAGTCCTCCATAGTGTCTTTCATTTAGTCGCCAAGATCTAATAACTGGCAACCAGTGGCAATCGAGCTCCTCTTGTAAGAGGTAGAGTGTCTTGATGGCTCTCTTTAACACACTTGTAAAAGCAATGTCAAATTCATAGTTCAGCTCTTTCAACAGCTGAAACATACCAGAGAGAATTTAATAATTCAGTACTCAATTTGCCGTTCCAAATATTGAAACAAATCAAATTAATAAAAACTGTATCAAGATTTGTGACATTATGCACGTTTTTTTTCCCACAACACTCATTATGATAAAAAAAAGTTTTACAAAACATTTATAGATTCATCCGCATAAAAGTTCAATCATATGACAAAAAAGCCTTCACAGAATATGACACACTGCAGAGACTTTTGCTATTTTGTTTTTTTCACGTGTAAATACGTTGATATCTTATTCAATAAAATAATGTGATGGCTACATTGAATTTCCATAGACACAAAGTTCTACTTATCCCAAAAAAGTTGGGAACTACTGCTTTTGAACTTCAATCTCAAAACTTCCTCTAAATGAACAAATCAGCTAGAATAAATAGCACAGCCTCCTTTACAAGATACTGATCGCACCAAAGCTGCCAGCTTAAAGAATTTAGTCTTCATAATTTTGGGCCCTCATTTCAGAAGTTCAAAGAGCATTCAGTAAAGGTGGTAACAATTTATTTACTGAAAAAATACATGGCTGTCTTTCATCATGGTAATTGGCCGTGCATGCATATCACAGTTCTTATTTTAGAACCAGTGAAAACAGTAACAATGTGATGGTTAGTGGCATAAAAAGAGTTTAACACAATTGTAACTAAAATCATATACTGCCTGTTATAAGGTAAGGCCATCATCTAACATTACAGTTTCAAACAAACGATTTTTTTGGCAGAATCTCTAGATTGATCAACATATAGATCTAGATCTATATAGCGTACAAACTGACAAATATTATAAATAGTATGGATCCATAGAACGCGCTGCGCTATCCATCAATCAACGAAATGCTCAACAATCGATGGATTGTTGCGCGTTCCATCTATCCACAAAACATTATTCAATGTAATGTTATTGTATGGGACTGCATTAATAGCATTGGCAATGATGATCTATTGACGTATGATAGTTAAAATCAAGCTGCTACCCTACCTGGCCGGCAGCTACTGCCTCTTTGATACCGGTTTCCGACAGATCTGCATCATGCCATCCACAGAAAAGATTTTGTTGATTATAAACGCTCTCCCCGTGTCTGATCAAAACGAGTTTGTACTTTGCTGTCATATTTAACAGATCAAGAGTACAGCTATAGCTTGGGCAAGTTTTAAAATCTAATGTAGATCTAGATCTAGACCTACACGGAAAATCTGTCAAGCGAGCAAGAGTAGAAAGGCTAAAGTATAAAATCGTCCTTACCGTCCTTGACAGCTTCAAGAATTTGGCCTATGAAATCGTTGCAACACTTGCGACCTTCGCCTTCGTCCGGGCTAAGTTCAAAAACTTGCGTTTACATGCAATCTGCTTATTATCAAATCTGCTTTTATTTCAAGTTGTTTTTCTTCACTTTTTTTTTAATTTTTTTTTTTTTTATTAATTTATGTTTACATGTTTTACTTTATTCTGGTCATTTTTCTTTTTTTCTTGACTTTCTATTGGGATGTAAAACATTTATTTAACAGCTGATCTTTCAGTACCTATCTTTGGTTTTTGTAGCCTTATAGATGCCTAGGTCCCGGAAAGAACAAAATTAATCCAACAAAAAATTTATTATAAAGTTGGGTTGATTATAGATCTATCACCTTACGAAAAATGTACCAAAAAGAATCGCCTGGCCCCCTCCGCAAATAAATAAAAAAAGAAAATGTGGTTAAGATCTAACTCATTTCAGTTAGACTAGTTTATATACAAAAACTTGTCGCTCTGCCTGTAAAAAAAAAAATCTAAAGATCTATCAGAAACGATTGTACTCTCAGGTGGTGTAAATCAGCCATGAAACCAATAGGGTCTAGCATCTAGATTAGAATCTAGATATCTAGATCTAAATATATTTGTTTGGTCACCGTGCTCTGATTATGTAACACTTGGATCCTAGACTCAGAGGTAGGCCTAGGCCTACATTAGTTGTTACCCAGCAATCTTCACTGTCTACAGACGAAACGAATGTCGACGGCCAAAAATAAAGCCACAATAATAGCGATATCTAGATTTGATAGATCTAGATCTAGAGAATCAAGATATCGAGGCAGTTTTTCATTTAATTTTCGACGGGAGAGACTTACATCGCTTCTGTAAGATAACAAAAACAAAAGAAAAAAAATTAATTCATCTGTGGATGTATGTTAAAATTAAAAAACGCGATTAAAAAAAAAGCGATTTAGATTTAGGTAGAATCTAGATCTAGATCTAGGCTAGATATATTGAGCTATTATAAATTTAAATTTAAAATACATTTAGACCTATTCTAGAGACCCTATATCATGGCCGATTAATTTTTGGCAGAATGGGAAAATTAGCAGATCAGCAATTTTCACTCCCCATCCTGAGAGCCTTTTGGCATCGGGAAGCTATTTTATTTCCTACATACTCCGAGCAAATGTAGGATCCTGGTTAGAGGCAGCAACAAATAGCACTATTAGTAAGCACCTGCTACGCCTAGTTTTATCTCTTTTGTTCTGTTATATGTGTGGCCTGTCAGGGCATAGATTTGGTCTAATATGTACAGTACATTTTACTTTCAAGTTTATATTTGGGCTTGCTATTACTGAGAAAATTCATTTTATTTTCTCAGCAATAGCAAAGCTGAAGTATAAACTTGAAAGTAAATAGTGTGGTACATCATGTTAATGTTATGAAACCTTTTGTGGCAGGAACAAGTGCTTAGAAATATCAGTGCAGTTATGTCAGAATCATTAATTTTGAAAATCCAATTTTCTCATAACCTTTAGAAGTAAGTATGAATTAAAATATTTGACATTTGTGTTTGGTGATCTATGGGAAGCCGAAAACCTTTTTTTCATAGCTGATTTTTTCTACTAAACATCTTATTTTCTGGTGATCAATAGATTAGGATGACTCGGTACTTTGAGGAAAAAAAGTCTCCAAGGCATATATTGGAAAAGCGCAAAAAGTATTTTTATAAACTGTTTCCATATAGTTTGCTGAATGACCAGTTGAGTTATTCCTGATTTAGTGACTTATTTTGTAGGGACAGGTCACATATATGTAGAACTTAACTTTTTCCTTTGATAGCATTATTGATAAAGCTTTGGATATTTTAAGACTTTTTTAAAACAAGGCTTTGTGTTTTTAAATATGGCCAATTCCATAGAGCATGGCTGGCCATTTACTTGAAAAAGTAAATTTTGGTCAAAATTCAAAATCGATAAAGTATAAAGTATTATATATGTCCTGAAAGCTGGTGATGTGCAGAATTCATATATATAATTTTCATGAGCAGCAGTGTCTTGAGCGAGGAGTAATAAGGCGACAAAGTTATCTACCCCTGATTTGTAAAAAAATTAATTCTTGACCAAATTGAGTCTAAAACTGGCTTAAAATGCTATTAAAGTATGATGTAGACTATACATGTGTTATAAAGTCAAATCTGCCCTCATCTCCACCTGTACTGACACTATTTTGTCATTTCTCAAGGCATCCACCGGCACCCTTTTTATTATCTGACAATTTAAGTAATCCCTTCAAGCCGACTATACTGGGCCATTATCTGCTGGAGAGGTGATGGCCACACCTAATGCTTCTCCATTTTTCCCCCCTGGCCCCTCCTTGCGCACTTTGTTTGTCCATAAGAGGGATGGGCAATCATCACACAGCCAATCACAAGTTGATATAAAAGACTTGACTGTAGGAGAAAAAGGTTGAGAGGTGATTTTTTTAGGACCACCCCATTCCAGGTGGCTGCACTGCCCATCCATTTAGCAACTGCTGTTGTTTTGTCACCAGTGATAGCAAGGGAGAAAGAGAGATGAAGGGGTATACGTGTAAGAGGGAAAATGTTCGTAGCAGGATCAAACTGAATGCATGGACAGCATGTCACCGTATGTTGAAGGTTTCATCATATCTGTCAGTTGGTGCTGACATTTAGTGCCATTGATATGAGTAACTGAAGAAAGTTATAAGGTACCATTATTTTTGTGTACACACCACCATCTCATTGTGTGTGTGTTTCAAGACAAGAGTAAATGAAAGAAAGACTGCTGGTGTATGTTTATGGATGTTGAAAATCTTTATCTATAGTCATTAAGGTTGGATATATTGTTACTATTTTTAAACAGATGTTGAATGGCCATATTTTTGCATCCCCTTATAATGGATAGAATGTGCAAGATGGTGATTATAAAACATTAGGGATAAATTCACATGTTTAGTCTCATTCAAATTTTGAATTAGTTTGCAGGTGATCTTACGCTTGTTGACCATTTGTTCTAATGCATTTGGGAACTCAAATAGTTAATTTTTTTTTCTTCAGTAAAGGTATTAGAGCAATTTTCAAAGTAAAACCCTATTTTTTTTTCTCTTTATGAATTGACCAATAGGTATCCGCTGCTGAAGAAGATCACCTAAGGAGACCACATTGTCTTTGATCTTCAGTGATTAATATCAAGAGATTCAATAGTATATTGGATTTAAAAGATTGTTTTTTAATAAAAGTCAGTGTGTAAATTCTTTGATAACTTGGTACATTTGTACAGATTTTTAGTTCAAAGCAGGATGGTCTTCTATTAAAGTTTATGGTGAAATAGATCTGTAAGACTCGCACATATCTACTATTATCCTAAGTGCTCTGAAAATGGCAAAACTTCACCAGCTATCACAAAGAATATTGCCTCATCTGTGTTACCAAGAGACAAGATACAGCTGGCTTGCACATTTCAAACTATTTTTAATCAGGAATCAAAGTGGTGAAGTGTCTTCAAAAATGAAGGCCTCACTAGATGTATGTTACTCTCTCCTTGGAATAGACCCTGAATGCTCTGAGGAAGAACTTCGATTAGCATACTTAGAAAAGGTAATGTCAGCACTATTTGAAATCAATGCCTGAATTAACAATTTTTTCCTGACTCCAAAAAGCGTATCTGTATATTATATTATTAGTACAGTAACAATATCTTTTTTACTGTATCTGGATCCTTTCATTTGTTAACCTAAAAAGTCAGACCAAATTGTTTCGAAAACAAGTGGCTGTCGTATTTTATGTCTAGATTAAATTGAAAACAGCTGACAATTGAATTCTTTTAAACAGGGGAAAGGACTTGAAACTCTAGATGGTGCAGAATTCGAAGAAAGTCTTATTAAATTGAAGTATAGTAAACAAGTGATCTTAGTATGATCTTATAGTAAACAAGGCTTAGATTTTTAAAAAATGGTTCAGTAGTGCAAAATCTAATACAGTAACTTTTTATCATCTTTAGCAAACTGCTTAAAAAGCCTTTAGGCTCTTAGGGTAATGCATTGAAAGAGAAGGGAAAGGATGGTGGAAACCGGGCCAGGACTCCAGATGTTGGGCCATGTGGGAGTTTGATCTTTTGTTAGATTACGTGCTATCTCATTGTCCCAGTTGGCCAATCCCCTTCTGTGGCTGGTGGCATTAGGCTTTGCAGACAGCAGGTCTCCTCCAATCAGATCCACTATCTTCCCTGTCAAACCTAGGCTTGGCGTTGCCTGCCCTATTTGTTCAAAAGTCAAGTATTTGATAAGCAGCCAGCGATTTTGATTTTGTACTTCATGATTTTATTAGAGATATTTTTAACATTGCTCTAATTTCTAAGTGCCACTGATTTTTGTACTCAAAGTGAACTAAAGATATAGGATAAGGCAAACTCAAAGTGCCTCTAGGGATGTGAATTTGATAGTAAAAAAAATCTGAGAGATCATAAAACCATGCATTTAGGCCAAGCATGCACTTATAAGGCTTGCTTTTTGATGGTAATAACCGTATGTTTTAACAAAATGCCTCCTTTACCATTGCACTCACAAACTCAGTTTTCACTTCAGTCTTAAAAAGCAATTTCCTCTCTACAGGATGGATCTCTTCTTAGATCAGTCCCTTCAACACAAGCAATCCACTTCTCTTGCTAATATCTCCAAATCTCTTATTCATACACATTTATATACTGGCTTTTTTTTTTTTTTAGAATAGGAAAGAATATCTAGAAAACAATGCACCATGAATACAATAAAATAGAATGTGACAGAATATTAAAATAAAATGAAAAATTCTCACACAACCTGTACACATAATATCAGCTTTCTAGTAATCTAAAACAATTACTTGACAAAGGCCTGCTATCACATTTCGCATGTGAAAAATATTAATCAATCAGATTACATAACACAATATTGACCTACAATATAAGATTATTGCAAACAATCTAGATTGAGACTGAAGAAAGCAAAGGATAACACACTTAGAAAACAAACATTCTGGAAATTCCCATGTCAATGTTCTATACATAAGCCCAACTAGGCTAAGGTGTGAAAACCTAGATCTAGATTGTTGTTGTTATCCATAACACAATATTTCTATGAGCCAAATTTATAACAGAAATAAAGTTACATGTACATTACACTGAATTGAAGGGGTAAAAAGAACCCATCCTTTTGTAGGCTTATATAATAACCCATAGCCATGCTATAGGCCCTATGTATTTCTATACAAGACATTAGTTTTTTAGATTTCTTAATTCTTACCCTTATGATTTTCATTTTCAATAGTAATACAATCAGTCAGACTAGCAACTTTTATTTCAGGAATGGCACAAAATTACCTACAAAATTACCTAGGCAAGTTTTTAAAATATAATACTTTTTTAAGCCTGCTATTTTCTGAAAT
The DNA here is from genome assembly GCA_019648995.1 of Plakobranchus ocellatus. Lineage (NCBI taxonomy): Eukaryota > Metazoa > Mollusca > Gastropoda > Plakobranchidae > Plakobranchus > Plakobranchus ocellatus. The sequence continues at coordinate 273,028 of BLXT01007159.1, read as the reverse complement.
CAAAGGTATTTTTAAAATGTTTTCTGCTTTTCTAGTAATCTTTGCTGTTGTTGTTAATAATATTGCTGCGTCTGTGGTTTTTTTTTTTTTCTTCGCTTCTTATTTTCTCCCTCAGGTTTTAAGTCTGTGATAGACATGGTAATCATGGCTCTATTTTTAAATATGTATCCTGTCTCCAGTCAACCTAGAAAATTCACAATGCCTACCATTTTATTTATTACCCATGAATTCAAGCTGTCAAGAAATGTCACTCTTTGCCTGTTTCAAATCACCCCTGTATAATTTTTGCAGGCATGCATTCAAAGATATATATCTAGGCCCTTTCTTATTTTTTTTCTTTGTTTTTTGTTACACGTTTGTAATTTGTTGTATGCCATCCAACCATCTCAGGTGTGGCAAATTTTGATAATGTCCCAACAATTTCATTGTTTATGAGATCCATTGTGCATTTTACCATTTTATTGTTTTGGCATTTGTTTGTCCTTATTATGCTGAAAAACTATTGTTGGTACGCTACTACACTGTAAAAACTTGGTGAAAAGCAGAGTTTTTCCTTTCAACTTTATGTATCATAAATTCTAATCTGCAGCAATAGCGTATTTTGATCTATCGTCCTTGATTGCCAACATTAGTTGATATATTGCATTTAGATATTTTGGTTGTTTGTAGAAGACAAAAGTGTAAAGCAAAAGTGATTGTGTGTTTAATAATTGCTTACCTGTTTGTCTGTTTGTTTCTTTTTTTCTCTGTTCTATAGGTAAAGGAGTATCATCCAGACAAAAATAGATCAGTCAGAGACGCAAACAAATTTGTCTCAATTCAAGAGGCTTACAAAACTGCTTTGGCAAGTTTTTTATGATCTTTGTAAAAATTTTGTTCTTTTTTGTTGTGTTTTTTTATTTTTGCGTTTTTTTTTTTTTTAAAGAAAAATGAACATAGATTGAGTTAACATTTTTCTGCCTCTTATCTCAATATTAACTAAGCACTATTGAAGTACGCAGAAGGTGCCTATAAATATGAAACTAGTTTTTGGTCAACTACTAAATATTTGGAAAGTACATGTTCCTATTTTCTTTAAAATGAGGCTTCCTTTTACCTTTTCTGTTTTTATGAAATGAGCCCTTTTCCAAACATTTTGAAATGGAATCTTGGATTTTTGTTAAAGTAAACAAATCACTATACTAAGTCTTTAATATTTTCCACTATAATGGTACTCGATGAAATGTGGTTAACACTAAAAGTATACGCAGATCCAAGACCCCAAAGCATGTGAACTGAAAAAACTCGTTTTATGCTTTGATTTGTGTGTATGCCTTGTAGAGAAAAGGAAGAGTGGGAGATTTGTAAGCAGTAGAGAGTGGAAAGGAAGTGAATTTACAGGATATTAGGCGGCAATCTGAATATTCAACAATTAACTCAAAATCAGTAGTTACATTCAAATTTACACTGCCTATTTGAGTTTACGTTTATCTAGTTTATTCATAGTTTTTATTGGATACAGATATAACTAGCCCATTCAAATATTGTTAAATAAATTTGCTACACCACTCAGTAACCTCAACAGGCAGGTTCAGAATCAATTGATTTAATTTCAAAATAAGTACCTTTATGATTCTATTCTCCTCCTCATACATGGAGGACTTATGTTTACTTTAAACTATTTAGACTTCGCTATAAGGTTTATAAATTAAGTAATTGAACGAATTTTCTGGCTTAAATTAGGAACACAAACGTGGACAAGCTTTTATTGAGGAGGAAAAGAGGAAAGAAGAACAAGATTTTCACAACATAAAGCATACAGTGCCACAGCATCGTCGTTATCTAACATATGATGTAAGAAATGTCATAAATAATACAGAGTTTTAATTTTGCTTCATATTTAATGTAAAATGGGTACAAAATTAAGAATGACCAATTAAATGCCCCATGCAATCTTGGAGTAAATACTTGGGTATTAAGTTAAAGTATTACTATTAAGTTCGTAGTATTAATTCATTGTGGTATATTTTGGTTAATTTTCAATTGATTCTCATGTAAGCATGATAAACAATAAGATGTAACATGGTGACTGTAAATTATACATGAAGTGTTGTATTTATTTGTTCATCATTTTTATCCACCTTAAAGTTTGTAACTTCCAAATTTACAAAACACTTATAGAATTTTTTTTTTAATTGACAGGTTGCAGAGGTGTTAAAGACTTAAGTTTGCCTAGGCCAAGACTAATTTATTTAAAAACGTCATACTTTTCTTTGAAACTTACTTTAAACAGTCTGTGAAGATTTACAAAAAAAATGATCACATCATGCATTACTTTGAAGTAAAAAGATAATATTATTAAAGTGTACTCTCAAAATAAGCATTCATGAATTGTCCTTTCTTTATATCAATGCAAATGATATTAGAAAGAAAATCTAACAGTAACACCCAAAGGTAGCTTTCGGGCTGCTCAAATATAATCTTACACCTTTTTGGGGACTTTTTTACCCTTCCCCCCCCCCCCCCCCCCCCCC
>BLXT01007159.1:234397-247768 GCA_019648995.1 Plakobranchus ocellatus | reverse complement strand
CTGCATAAAAAAAAAAAAAAAAACAGAAAAAATACAAGTTAAGTGCCTTACAATTCTAGAAAAAGAATTATACTATTTAAAGTTTCTATGGAATGGTTTTGTTTCTAACGATGAGATTTGCTCTCTACATCTTTTTTCTTTACAATCCTTCATTTCCCTAGCTAATTGTACAATTTTATCACGTAAAAACTGTTAAATACATTTTCTTTATACCTTTATTAATGCTCAATGATTTAAAATGCAATCTGATACAACAATCAATTTTATTGCTTTGTGAGCCAAAGGAAAATAAAAGCAGAAACTTTAAACGCAATTTACTCATTTCAATACTTCCGCGAGTTTCTGTTTTCAAAGTACAATATTTCAGCTTCTAATTAAGATTTTTTAAAAATTCAAACAGAATGGTGTTCAGAAAACATTGCAGATTTAGAAAACAAAAAAACCCCAGAAAATTTTAAATTTTCACTATGTGCTATGTTTTTGCTGGCCCCATCACATTTAAGAAAAGAAAGAAGAATTAAAAAAACAAAATTTAAAAAATGTATCCTTCACCTTTATAAATCATATAAATACATAAAAATTATCTTTTCAATTTGGATCAACAAAATTTTAAACATTTCATGGGATAAATGAGGTTCAAATCTTTTTTCTAATTTTTTGCACAATTCTTCTACCTACTTGATGTTTTCCTTGGGAGACAAGCTGTTGGACAGGGTTGTACACACTATATTTTTGTTTGGATCCCAGACTGTCAATAAATGCTCAAATGCTACAACCAAAGTCGAACCATCTGTAGAGAAATCTGCACAAAGCGCTTGCAAACCACGGTAAAATCCAACACAGTCACAATCCCATTTTACATTTTCTCCTGAAAAGTAAAAATGAAAATTTTTATTGGAAAAAGAAACAGCTTAGATATAAGTTGTTTCAAGAAAGAAAAGCCACAGTTAAAAGCATGCAAAGTTCATGTAATTAAATCAATGAAACAAAAGAAAAAGCATGGCTTAATGACCACCAAAAAACATAACATCCCAAAAGCCTATCCTTAGAAAAGAAAAAGTGAAATACAGTAGTTTTAAATACCACCAAACTAGGACATAAAACTGGCTGATGGTATAATCCTAAGTATAAAATTAGTCTCACCTAATTTTCATCTTGTGCTGGTCCAGAAGATTTTAGTAAAACATGGATAAAGAGAAATTGTAAAGGAGCAGAACAGTCTTAGTTATCAATTTGTGTACTAGTGTGTACATCCAAGAGACATCTAATACAATTAGAGCCCAAATACATAGACAAATGGTGGAAGAAAAAGAACAAACTTTGCTCCAGAGACAAGCAAGATGCCTTTTTTATATTTTCCACTGCATGAATACATTACCTTTTATTTACATAACTTAAGCACAGGTTTTAAGAAACTAACATTCAGCTGTATCCCTAGCAGACCCAGATATAAAGTATGTAAGCTTACTGTATATGTCTGTGTCATCGACCAAAATCCATAGCTTGAAACAGTTATCATTTCCTAGAGTGACCAATGACATGGTAGCTTGAGACTTGCTGTTGGTAGGTGGAGGAGGGCGGAACAGCATCTTCATTATCCTATCCTCATGGGGATGTTCAACTCGAGTGTTTAATGAATACCTAAATAAAGCAAAAATAAATTTCTTAACAATATTATGTTTTGTGGAAAATCAAGGTGGAAATATGAGTTTAAATAGTTACTATAGTTGCTACAATTGAAATCACACATCAGTGACTATTACATTATCGATATATATATCGTTTTTTTCTATTGCGTAGATCCTGCTTCCAGGTTATATTTATTAAAAAAACACACACACAAGCAACAAAAAACACCAAAAACAAAAATATTCAGCAAAGTTTTCTTTTTTAAAGAACCTTTACTGCAACAACCATCAGCAGTTGAAAGACATAAATTCAGTAGACCAAATTTCTCAGACAAAAAATTAACATGGGTTGCACAAATCCTTAGAGATCAAAATATTTTGTCAATGAATATAGAATTTTATCCAAATATTCCAGAATGCAAAGGTACACAAGATCTGAAATTATCTTAATCCTTAACCAATGAGTTCCTCTTCAATTGGCATTTATTTGTTGTGTTTTGTTTTATGTTTCCTACACCAGTTCTGAAAACTTACACAAAATGTCATTCATATTCAATAGAGAAGTTGCCTTTTTAATTAATTTTTTACTGCAGCAACTATTGACAGTTGAAAGACATAAAATCAGCAAGCCAGCATTAACATGGGCTGCATAAATCCTTAAAGATCAGAATATTTTGTGTACGAATATAGAATTTTATTCACACATTCAAGAATTCAAAGATACACGAGGTCTGAAATCATTTCTTATCCTCAATGATGTGTTTTTTTTAATTGAAGTTTATTTGTTGTGTTTTGTTTCACATTTCCTATTCAATAATGTGTAAGACATGCAAAAATACCCATTTTTTAAATCATTCTCATCCGCACTGACATATAAAAATTTCAAACCAAATGCTTTCCTAGGGTCTATAAGAAATTTTACTGTCTTTAACACACTGTGTCAAATTTTTATGCAGATATCTTAGAAAAAAACCATCAATTTTCAAAAGTATCCAAAATTCTAGGTGTTTATGCCATAGTCATGCCCCAAGACCTGATACTTAGTGGGTTAAAAACATCTCATGACAGTAAATATAAAAAGCTGCCAACGTAGTCAAAATGTTAAGAATGTTGGCATAAAACACCAAGATTTAAATAACTGACCAGATTTTTCAAACTGCTTTAAGTCTCCTTTTGTGATGCCACATCAGAAGATGAAGTGGAAATAGCATCAAATGATATCAGATCAGACAAAACCTTGCTCTCAGCATTATGGTTCGCAGAGTAATATTGGAATTTTTTTTATCAATTTCTTGGCTAGATCAAAGATGTGCTGGGCCACGAATTGCGTTTTGCCATTCCACTTTTCACTTTGTAGACCCTCATTATAGATATCATTTAGTACATAATGATCAGCTGAGAGATGAGGGTGTATGAGGAGAGATAAAAAGTGAAAAGGTAACAAAACTTAATTAAAAGGAGGGGGATGGCGTAAGGCAGTTATCAGACCTACATTTATGCTGTGTGATGCAAGGAAAAAATAATGGTCTTCGATCATCTAGTACAACAAAAGGGAAGGGAAAAGAGAAAGTAAAGAGAAGCGATAGATCCACAAAATGGCACAAAAAGTCTAACCAATTTATGACTGGTCATAATGTTAGGCTAAGCTGGTACAGCCCAAGTAAAACAACAAACACAAATAGGTCATCATGTCTTGAAGAAGAAGAGAAAGAGAGAGAGAGAGAGAGAGAGATTGCAATAGAATAGAGAGAATAGAGAAAGAAAGAAAGACACATAGAGAAGAGATGAGAGATGAGAGAGAGCTAGGACAACACGATTTATGCCCATGCACCATCTTTTGTTTTCTGAGATTGAAAACCCACACCAACAGTTGTAACTGGTTATACTGAGGGTCCTTTTTAACCTTTCCTTCATGTCTGCAGATGCTTACAATGAACTGTGCATTACTCTGCTACACATCTCTTATTGTTTTGTGTTTGTGATAGGTAATAGAGACCTTGAACACAACAAACCTCAGATGATACAAAAAATTTATGAACACTACATGCCCAACAATTTTTTTAGACGCAAGATGAATTGCACACAAAACAGCAGAGCTGATCTAGGAAAACCAAAAGCTGTAATCTGAGATTCAAACTGTAATCCATATATTTTATTACATGATCTGTGCTTATTTCAATGCCAGTGCACCGAATTGATTCAATTTTCGTTCACTTGGAGTGATTTCTTTCTTTAGTCTTTCAAAAGAACTCCTTGTAACAGGCAGTGTCCAACTAGCACACAGCCATTCATGACATTTACTGCGGCAAGGTCTAATCCTAAATCCAAGTAGATGCTCTCGTCATGATTCCTAAACCATCAACACTTTACAAATGCATAAAATGACAAAGACATGTATTATCAACACGACTTCCATTTCAGGTTTGAAAACAGAAATAGAAAAAAGCAAAAGTCACAGTTTTAGGGTGAGCAAAAGTGAAAAAAAAGTCTGAATTCATCTTGCGTAAAGTAACAAGAAACATAATTTTGGCATGAAATTGGTCTAAAAACAATGCAATTTTCTCTCAAAAAACATAATTTATTAAGTTTGTCATCATGATTGGCAGCTCTGGAACACAATACATAAGATGGCTGTTTTATTGCACACAAAATGGTTATTCAATTTATCATATTCACGAGAGAATAATTTTTTAAAAGTTAGAATTAAGAAGAAGAAACTCTAAATTGTTTTCAGACTTACGTTTGTGACTCAGAGCTGTACACCCAGAATTTAAGCCTCATCTCTGGAGAGAAAACTTCATCATACCAGACTTCAAATGTGGCTAACCATTGACCATCATGGCTTATAGCAGTACAGGTGACCTCAGTTACAACTGTTGGACGGTCAATATTTTCTGGTGAGATGTAGTTTTGCCCCACAATATCCAGCTGGTCAAAGAAAGAGATTATTCTTTTAATTGAGTGATCACAACTTACACAGAGCATTTTGAACCTATCGGGTCAGCAGAGGCTATAATAATTATAAGCAGCGGATGTGAAAATTAAATAGGAATTCACGAAAAACTTTTTGTTGCACACAGTATTCATTATAAGATACATGTCAAACTTAAGCTAAGACACCTGGATAAAATGTGCTGAGACTTTTCTTTTTAGATACAAGAAAGCTTTACTGACTGACAGAAAGGATGCTTTTGTTTTCTAATAATACTACATTTTCTCTTCATTCAATGAAAAAGAGACAACACTAAAAAGGAATAGATATCACTCATTGACTCATATATTTTTTATACACAGACTAAATGCACATTTGATGCTGATAAAAATTAACAATTTATACAAAATGTATACCTCTGAGAGTGATTTTGGGTTATGTTTTTTTGTCAGATTTCCTTTTTAAGAAAAGGGATGTAAAAATCACACAGAGGAAAAAAAATCTTATTTGTATGGTTCTTCCGTTCTATAAATATCAAAAATGAATTCTCAAAGCTATAAAACTGAAAATGTATAATTTATTTATGCTCACATTGAACAACTGTTTGTTGAGTGCAAGTGAGTAAAACTGAAGATGACCTGGTAAACCATTTGTCACCAGAGTTCTTGATCTTGGATCATAACCCAAGCCGCATGGAATTGGATTCTTGGTATTAAAACTGCAGCGTGTCAAGCCACGATATACTTGCAGTACTCGAAGACTGATGTCCAGCAGTTGAATCACTATAAAAAAAAAAAAAGCCAGACATTTGATCAAAATAAAGTCACTTTAAAAGATGTAAATACAAAAATTATGCTGGGAAAAAGAAACTGTATGTCACTCATTTTCTTCAGGTGAGCAAATGATTTTCAATAAAATTTAATCACAACACTTATTTTAAAACCAATGCATGTAAGTTTCCATGATATCCTTGCTTGAACTGTAAGAAAGTACAATAGTGCATTAAAAAAAAGAATGTACTTGCCATTGTCATCAGTGTTAACTGCATACAGAGTTCCATCTTGGGAGCTCTGTATCCTGTGCAGAGGTGCCCCCATGCGAGGCTTAAAGTCTCGGTTGTTTTGACTTCCCATTTGCCATCTGACCATTACACATTCCAGGCCACCACTCAGCATACATGAGCCTAATTTATTAAGGAAAATTAGCAAAGTTGCAAACCGTTACAGTGAAAATAGATTGCCTCCACAAAATAATTTTTTTTTATAGAAAGAAACAAATATCTTGATATAAAACCTTCTTGAGTATTTGCAAAGATCTTAGTTAGTTGAGATTGTTTTCCCTCAATTTTCAATGTGACCCAATCAAATTGTTATACATAATGATGAGCAAAGCAACAAGGCCCTGAGCACCCAATTTGAGGCCATGAAAGAATAATGATGAAAAAGTGAAATTAAGGCACAAAAAAACATCAGTTGCTAAATGTTTCAAATAGCTCCAGGCTTGAAGTAAGGGCAATTAACAATGAATAGACAATCTTTACTTTCTATAACCTTTGCTTTTTAGGCATTCTACACACTTTTCATTTTCTCTCGAATGTTGATTTTATAAAGTCAGAACGTGATAAGTTGTTATTTATAACAACTATTGAGTTATCTATCTTTGTAATTTGCAATTGTTTGATATTTAAGGCACAAAGACTTCATCTAGTTTTCCTAACAAAATTCCTTGGATATGTCTTTGAAACTTGAAACAAAACATAAAATAAACAAACAAACAAACCAAAAAACATAGATGCACACACAATATCATATATACAGAATGAACATACCATCCGTGGTAAAGCTGAGACATTTTACAGCAAGCGAATGCCAATGCAAAGTAGACATTGCTGGGTCATTGTCTTTCATAAAGTCATACCTGAAAAAAATAGCATATTTTAAAACAAAAATAAATGCAGAGAGAGAGATAATTCACTGACAGATAAATAATGTCAATTTCAACCCTAAAACCTATATGCTACCTCTGTTCTGAAAAAAATAAAATGGATAGCACAAATAAAACAAGTCCAGACACATTATCAAGACTGATACTTGCCATAACAAAATCCTTCCATTCTCCAGACCTGCTGCAACACAAAATTCTGTAGGATGACATGCTACACAAGTGACCATTTTATTCCGGTTAAATTTATCTGTATCTTGCATGCTGTGAAATATGAAAACAAATTTGTGAGCCAATGGTGCAGAAAATTTCATCAATTTGACAATCAGAACAACAAAATAATTTTGTTGGTAATAACATGTATTAAAAATTTCTTATTAAAAATCTGGTACTCATTATAAAAGTCTATATCCATTGCATTGCCAAAGAAGCCAGGTGCAACAGAATGTGAATTACACTGAACAATCAGCCTCATGAGTCACATCACCAAAATACTGCTAAAGATCATAATGCTGAGAATAAGGAACAAAATAAAACCAGAAATAGCAGAAGAACAGTGCGAATTTGTAGAAGATAAAGGAACATCAAATGCAATATATATTCTGCGAACCTTAATTGAACGCGCCCTAGAAGTACAAAAAGATGTATATCTATGTTTCATCGATTACACCAAAGCTTTTGACAGAGTACGCCACGATGAGATAATAACGGAATTGAAACAACTTAACATTGATGGAAAAGACTTAAGAATAATAAAAACCATGTACTGGGAACAAACTGCAACGATGAGAATCGAAAACAAAACCAGCACATTTCAGGATATAAAACGAGGCGTTAGGCAAGGCTGTGTTCTCTCCCCAGATCTCTTCTCCCTCTACAGTGAGATAATCATGCGAAATTTGGAGAATCACCCAGGAATTAAGGTGGGAGGGCAGAACATAAACAACTTAAGATATGCAGACGACACGTGCTAATAGCTGAAAACAAAGAAGACCTGCAAAAACTTCTAAATATCGTTGAAGAAGAAAGCAGAAAGAAAGGGTTAGAACTGAACAGTAAAAAGACAGATGTGATGGTAATCAGTCGCAAACAAGAATCCCCAAAATGTGATATATTCATCAATAAAGTAAAACTCAAACAAACAGAAAAGTTCAAATATCTAGGAACAATAATTTCAAACGATGGCAAAACAAACAGAGAAATATCAGCAAGAACTGCTCAGGCAAAGATCAACTTTCAAAGGATGAAAACAATCCTGACAAATAAACACATCTCCATCGAAACGAGGAAAAGAGCCCTCCAGTGCTACATAGAACCTGTTCTGATGTATGGATGTGAAGCATGGACAATCTCAAAACAAATTCAAAATAAACTAGAAGCAACAGAAATGTGGTTCCTTAGAAGAATGCTCCGGATACCTTGGACCGCAAAGAAAACAAATGAGAGAGTTCTGAATGAAGCTAATAAAAGAAGATCACTGGTCAGAACTATAAGGAAACGTCAAGCCACCTTTCTGGGCCACGTGATGAGAAGAGGAAAACTGGAACATTTGGTAACAACAGGAAAGTTTGAAGGAAAAAGAGGCAGAGGAAGACAAAGGGAGAAGATAATGGATGGACTGGCCACATGGCTTGGACCAGGAAAAGTGTCAGATATACTGGCCGCTGTCAAAGATAGGGATTTGTGGAGGGACATGATCGCCAACGCTTACAAGCAAGGCACTTGATTATGATGACTCATTGTAAGCACAAAATGACAAAACACTTAACAGTCACAGTTAGAATTTGCACAGGCAAGACAACACTACCACTGAAACTTTTCACCTTTATCTTTATTGTGACAATTGGTCGCTGTAAGTGTGAATTGAGTCAAGATCAGATTAGTTCTTGAATCGGAATGGATTTTATTGTGTTACGGCCTTGTTTATTTATTTGGAGTAAGCCTAGATTAGACCTATTTCTATTTTAGTGCTATTTTGATTTCATCTTTGTTTATCCCTTTAGATCTGGGGATTTCTAGAGAGTTAAAAAAGTGGGAACTTTATAGGAAGTTGATAGGTCATATCCACAGTGGATGTGTCATATGGAGAAATTTATTTGGCCAGTATTTTTAGTTCATCTTGATGACATAATTCTGCAATATCTTCTTTGTGCTAAAAGTTCTAGAATGTATGCTTTTTAATTTTACGTTCGATTAGCCTGTGCTAGTATTTCCTAGAATCTGTGGGCAGTGGGTATAAAAGAATGGTTGTGAGATTGTTGAGAGAGCTTGCAGAGACGCTGAGAGATAGACCACTGTGTTTGAGAGCTTGTAGATCTAAATAACTCTAGAAATTAAATTGCTGTTCTGAAACAGTTCCTTATTCAAATAAATAAACTTTTCATTCAATTTTCCGCAAGTCTTGGCATGATTTCTATTCTTTAACCAATTTAAAAGAACTCACTGTAACAAGCAGTGCTAAAATAGATCTATGACATCACTACATCTTTTGTGATATTTATGTAGCTCCATCAGTGTTACCTAAAGTTACATAAAAAAAGACTAAAAATATAACCATGAGAACTATCCTACATACTTAAAAAGATGTGGGGAAAAAGTGAAAGGGTTCAGCTGAAGTGGGAATGGGTCAAAGACCTTATATTACAGGATCAATAAGGAAATCTGAACAAGAGAATATTTTCTTGCTAGTGTAAATTAATTCATGTATGACATTTCAACATTCTCCAATTTTGTTCTTTCAGTACTATGCACTGGCAAAGGCACTCAGAGTTAAACTGAACCTAGGGTTTAAGATTTACAAAAATTGTTTTAAGAAGTTCTTTGCCCTGTAAAAAAAAAAACCAACATTATCTGGATATCTCAAAATGAAATGCATCAGGTGATACAAACATTAAGCTGATTAAACCTTTCTGAGCAAAAAGCAAAAAAAAAACAACAAAACAAAACAAAACAAAAAATCTTTTACAACAGAAGGCATTATGCTCACTACCTTTCAAATATGTAAATAGAATTAAATTAAGGAAAAAAAAACCTCACTATTTTGTCTTTCCAGTTTTCATAGAATGAATTGCAAGCTTGTGCTTTAGACCAGCTGCGACACATTCTTTCTGAAACATTAAATACATTGGACAATCAGAAAAACATGCAGGAAAAGATATGTTATAGCTTTATACAATGCTAAAATTCTAACTTTCCACTTAACGAGTTTAACACATATGGGGGTTGAAATTGCAGCTATTATTTGACTTGCCAAGCAAAAATGTGATGAGGCTAGCAAAAACACTGCATGGTGAAATTTAAGTTATTCTGTTTTTTATATTTTCTAAATTTGCAATATTTTCTGAACATCGTGCTTTTGAATTTTTGAAATATCTTAATTAGATGTGAGTTATTGCAGGTTGAAAACAGAAAATCACAAAAGTATTGAAATGAGAAAATTGCCTTTAAAGTTCCTACTTTTATTTCCCCAGAAATTTATCTTTTTCCTTGATTCACAGTGTAATAAAATTGATTCTGTTGTTTGTGATACATTTTATATAAATGTATAAAAATAAATTTATTAAGAGTTGTTGCTACTTGATGATATCATAGAATTGGCTAAGGAAAGGATGAATTTTAAGAAAAAAACGTACACATCGATTCTCATCGTTAGAGACAAATCATTCAAGAGCTAGATACTCAACATTCAAAGCTTAAAAAAAAAAAAAAATGTGTTGAGATTTCAGAGCTGTGAAAATAGATCTAGGATGTTATCATGATTTATCAAATGTTTGTATCCATCTGGTTTAACACATGTGGCTTTAGGTTGGTGAGGTAGACCTGAAATTGACTTGATTTACATCTCCTGAGATTACTACATCCATAAGAGTGGTGGAAGTCTGGACTGAATCTTGGGTCTAGATCTAGATCTATAATTATCTTAAATGTCAAGGATCACCCATAAAAATATATTTTTATAGCATTGAGACATGTTAAACATAACTACTATGATGTGAATAAACTGGTCTAGATCCAGATTTAGGTCTTTATTCTACACAATCACACACTAGATCTAGATCTAGTCTATGCTTTGATGAAAGTCTACAAGCTTGGTAGCTCTGTTGATCATCATGGTTCTTATCTCATGTGAGCTGGCAATCTTGGAGACAAAATAATCCTCTATGAACCGATTTAGCTGATCATGGCCTGTCTTTTTTCATTTTAAAAGAGCACCAACAGTTTTTTTTCCTGTTAACTAAGCCTAGATGATGCCGATATGTTGCTGATAAACAAGCCCTTTAAATTCATAAAAAATATTTATCACAGTAGGAAAAGACTTTTGCAGCTTGAAATAAAAAGAAAAGTTCTTTGACACAATATATAGGTATAAATATTCTGAATGGGCCAATTAGTGGGGTAGATGACCCAGAGAATACAAAGACATAATTCACAGGAAAACTACTTTTTTAACGAAAAAAGGATACAATATGATATAAAAAGAACTTTTACAAACACCTTCAGACAAAAAATTTGATTATAATCTATTGAGACATGATAAATTAAAAGTTCAAGATTGATTTTAAACAATCAAATCAATTTTGCTAGATATCGACCTGACATTACTATTTTGCCTGTAGCTCGAATTAGAGCCCTGTCACATGTGTCGTGTTTTCTCTGAAGGCATCACAAATCTGAAGAGCATGAATCAGCCAATAAAAAAAAAAAAAAGACTACACTATGAAAACCATACATACTCTTTAAAGAAGAAAAATAATTGATGACATTAGCCTTCATGCCAATGAGCAAAGTTGACTGTCGCAATAGGTCACACTTGTAAATGCAATGAAGGTCACAAACACATTTATTACTGAATCATACACTGAACAATCTTTTGATCATCTTTAATGATAAAAGATCTACTGTGTTTTTATGACACTATGATATAACGGCAAGGTAGACAATTACAATGATTCTTTTGAGATCAATCCTTTTAACAACATTTGGTAAATGGCAATGTCCATGCCTTTTAGAGCTTTATAAAGTTAATTACAATTATGAATCTACTTGAAATAACGACTACATACACTAACATATTAGACAAGCGATTACAATGAATATCCTCCAGATGAGTACTGTTGGCCAAAAATTATAATTTTTAAGGCGATCAAATTTTAAACCATATACCACTTTGATCACCAACACATATATAATAATGAATTCCTTTGAGATCAAGTTTTTCTCTATAAATTGTTATTTATTTCTGTCTTAGGTTTTTGGGGCTTTTTTTTTTGCTTTGAAAAATTATGGGGGAATATTTTACAACTAAATAAATATAAGAGATGAAGATCTAACCTACGATAGTAGAGATTGGAGAACAAAAGGCTGCATGATACTGAAGCAAAAAAATGAGGTCACTATGCTTGTTTGTTTGTGAAATGGAGCGAATCCTCAAAGGTCTAGCTAGGCAATGCTGGTGGGCTCAACCAATGAGGAAAATATTTGTGTAGTTTTCAGGGTTAGTTTGCTAACGCTAGCACTATCAGTGCACCAAATGATCAGTGCATATGATAGCTCAAAGAGCAGACAAGCAAAAGGTTCATTCAGTCAATAAAAGGCTGGAATGCCAGCTTGTGAAATCTAGCTTGCAGAGTTTTGGCTGTCTTTCATTATCCAACATGAAAGAATGCAAGATGGGTCCCACCTGTCCTTTATTACGCTCACATGCCGAATGGCTGAAAGAAAAATGCAGCCGAGACACAGGCAAATCAATTTCATATTGTTGACTTGGTTAACAGAACAATGAATAAAAGCAAAGACTGAAAGTTTAACCAGCTCTTACCAAGATGAAATCAGCATTGTTTTGTAACTCCAAGCCAGTCAAGACAAAATTGGTGGTTTTTTTTAATCCAAATCTTGGGGATTTTTGTTTTCAAATGAATCAGATTCCCCTGAATAAATCAGTCAATTTTGCAAGCCACCATTCTGTTTTATCAAATTTACCTCAGCAGTTTTATGCGCTACAATATTAAAATTTCAGTTGTTTTTTTTACTTGGGGTTTCATGTATACACACGCAAAGGCCTTTTCCCATCTAGTTTTCATTGCATGTAGTTAATGAATGATTTAGATATCTTTTATAATTTAAAACAAACAAAAAAAAATTAATTAAATGCCGTCGTATTTACACCGCTCAATTTAAATTGACAAAGTAATTATAAATGTCACATAACTAACCTGTCTCCTTAAACATAATATGACGTAAAGCAAATGCTTTTGTTTACACTTTTCACACATGATTGTCCACATGATAACAATAAAAACACTTGATCATTTTGATGCTACACAAACTTTAAGTATCATACCATACATCCATATGAAACTAAATTTGGATCTGAATCACAGTTGTCAATCAGGGTCTTGGGTTGATCAAAACCATCAGAAGTTTTCTTCTTTTTCCACAACATCACTGCAAATGCTAAAATTGAATATTTGAAGGTCTTGAAATGTGGAGTACATTCAAGAATAACAATAATCTAAATAGTCAAAATTAGAGCTTCAGCAGCATATAAGGAAAGTTAGGAAGTAAGGTCAGTTGTTGTTGTTTTTGTTTTTTTTTTAAAAACAATTATTTCATGACTTTGTGATCTTTCAAAACTTTTCATTTAAAACCACCATACCTGTAAAAACATTTTTATAAAACTAACATCAAAAAGAAAATATAAAATAAGCTTTAATTTGATATGAAACTAAAAAAGTAAGATCCTTTTAAGACAATAAAGGGCAAAAGTTCTTATTTGAAGACATTAAATGCAGTGCTTGATGTTTTTCAGCTACCAATATCCAATAAGCGATTTACTACACCTCGACTTAAAAAGAAGATAAAAAACTCCTC
>BLXT01007159.1:202413-234361 GCA_019648995.1 Plakobranchus ocellatus | reverse complement strand
CCCCCCCCCCCCCCCCCCCCCACCACCAAAAAAAAAAAGAAACTTCAATTAAAAACAAACTTCATTTACAAAAGTCAAAGAATTACTTATAATAAACCAATATTCAATAACTCACCCTTTTTATGCTCTGAAAGCTGGGCAAGCATCAAAATGTTTTTTCTCTCTGCATTAATTGCTAAGATGCCAAACAAGGGCAAATGAAGATCATATTTCTGATAAAATGAGGCAAAAAAAAAGGATGGAAAAGTAAACAAAATTACATGAGTATGTGATTTTAAAACAATAGAACTAAATTCACATGCCATCTTTCTTCACTGTGACTTTACAATATGTACTTTTTATCTGCTTAAAGCTGCACACTCAGTCATAAAAACCTTCTTTAAACCACTCTAAATTGCATCAGCCAACATGATAAAGGGCTTAAGTACCAACTGCAAATTTTACTGCAAAGTTCACCACTAATAAGACTGGAAAAAAAAAATCACTCGAGCATGTGATTTTAAAACAATAGAACTAAATTCACATGCTATCTTTCTTCACGGTGACTTTTCAAAATGAAGTTTTTATCTGCTTAAAGCTGTATACTCAATCATAAAAACCTTCTTTAAACAAGTCTAAATTGCATACTGCCACTGTGAAGGGCTTAAGTATCAATTGCAAATTTAACAACAAACTATGACTTTGGCAAAATTGTTTACAAACCCCTTACTTTCATCAAATATTGCCAATATGTTTCTAGAAGAAAAAAAGGTTTTTTTGGCTAAAGTCTCTCTCTGCTCAGCAAAAAAGAGATTTAAATTTTTCATCAAAGGGGAAGACCTCAAAATTTTAAAGAATAATAATTAAAAAAAAAAAAAGGTTTAAGAGTGAATTTCTAAATATGAACAATAGCAAAATGCCTTGATAATGTAAACAAGCTCCACTAAATATGGTGATGCTTGAACATGATTAACACTATTTATCTTTAATGAAAAAGAAAAATAACTTCTTTAACAATTGACTTAGTTTACCTTCAAAATGACACCATCTAGATAATCCCAATATATAAGCAATCCTTCAGTGCCACAAGAAATGACCTGAAAAGTTAATTGCAATTAAGTAAAATTCACCAAAATAATTTTAATCTTTACCCTTCCAAAAACTAAACACAGGATGCACTTTGTTTTGAATTTTAAAAAATTCTTTTTGAGATGCATCAACTGAACTTCCTTTTGAAAATTAAAATCTATTAAAATATGAATATTCTACATTTATGCATAATCTAAAATTTCAAAAATTCTGGGATGGAGAGGGAGGAGAAGGTGAGCTTCTTAAGTAAAATTGAGCACAGAAGCAGAATATTTACAAATTTTTTAACATGTAGGTTTATTACCAATGACTTGAAATTATCATACCTTTTAAATTTAAATTCATAAATTTTATATATGCAACTCATTAATGCAAATTCCCACACAAAAAAACACTCTGCAAGCAAACATGATATACGAATTTCAACATTTAGCTTTAGCTTTTAATTTCATCATCAGATTTTGGAGAAAAAATCTCCATTCAATATATATATAAAAAGTGACTGTCATAAACCTCAAATACAAAACTAACCTGCAGCACATTACTTGGATTTAGTGAGACACCTGTAACTTGCTTTGTATGTCCTTGAAGATTGTGAACACATTCTCCATTTGACGTGTTGAATACTTTGATAACAGCACCACAACAAGAGAATAAATACCTTAAAAAAGAAGAAAAGACCAATTAGATGAATACTCTTAAATTAAATTGCAACTTTATGAGAAACTTGAGCCCTTATAAACATGTCTTAATTATATTTTGAAAAAAAAAAAAATTAGATTACCTCATGACGTGGTGTACTAAAAGCCACCCAAAACTAACTTTCTTTTTGTGAAAAATGTCATCATCAACTGTAAAGAACTTGTTCTCACTAAAAACCATTCTATAATTAAAAAAAAAAAAAAACCTGCTCTTGAAACCCCTTCTTCATCATGCTTACAAGGATTTTGATAGCGTGCATACATTGGCCTTAAACAATTGTGGCAGAAAACAGGCAAGGGCTCCTCAGGATATATATGGTAATGTACTATCTTGGGCAGGAGAAAGTTATGTATCCTACAACTATATAAGGCAATCAAGCAATAATTTTGAAATACTATTAAAACTTCAATTTATTACCATTATTCACCACTGAATACTAAGCCCTGGAAAAAATGGGCAAATATATATTTTTTCAGGTACTGGATTGACAAAGTCAATAAGAACGAAGAGTTTCTCCTCATTAAGAGCTATAAAGACTTTAGAATCCTCTTTAAAAGCCATTACTGCCATTTTAAATTCAATTGCTGTTTTCAGACCCTCTTTTTTCCCTTGCAAGGATTTTAATTCCATGCACTAATTGAGTAATGTTTGATCCCATTAGTTTTGTATGCAATCATAAAGTAAGTTTGCAAAAAAACAAAACAAAACAAAAAAACTGTGTTGCATGTCTTTTTTTCAAAGGCAAACACAGTCTTACTCAAATGAATAATATTCTCTCTAAATTTATGTCCTAAAATTTATTTCTACTTCAATGAATAAGACTTCAAATTTCTTTTGCACTTAAAGCAAGAACCAAGTAGATATTACTTAAAAAGAAAATACCACATTTGTTTATTTTTCTCTTTTTTTTCTTTGGTTGAGAAAACCAGACTAGAAAAGAAACCAAACAATTTTTTAAAAATATTTTTTAATTTATAAATAATATATATGCTTATCCTCACAGAGGATAACTGTCTCACAATAAGCCCACAGAAATACAAAAAGAAATACATATCGACTTCACAAAACTAACCTTGAATCATGAGAAAACTTGCTTAAGCCAAATTGTGACCCAGCTTGGAGTGAAGGAGAAAGGGCCATGGTTGGACACTTCAGTGCATGAAACAATAATTTTAGCCTCTATTACTCTCCAACCTTTGAATGCAAAAACAAAAGAGATGTTTATAATCAAAATATCAATTTAAAAGCTGACTGTACCTACATTTCTCTTAATTCAATAAAAACTATACACCAAAAGGTCTACTTTGGACCATATTTCAATACAATTTAGATAGAGTGAGGTTGTTAAATCTTCACAAGTTTGCAGATATTTCTTACTCTGTAGTTTGGGAGTTAACGCAATTCTTACTCCATTCAAAGCTGCATCCAGCATTATGAAAACTTTTTTCTAACACTGAAAACAACATCCTACACCATCATAAGGTCTTGATTTCCAATTGTACACAAATGATGAATTATGGCTTTGAGGAAGATATTTATGCCTCCTACATATGTGTTGAGTATGTCTCACATATTTTTAGAAGGAAGATGTTTGACTCATGAGGAAGTACACTTCAAAGACAGAACTCTAAAAACAAAACAAAAAAATTCTAGTTTTTAATATTAGGAAAGATATTGTTATACACGGACTTGGCGATCTTTACTCTATCATAATCAAATTATTATGAGGATCAAATTCACAAAACTTTGCAGATTTAAAGTACGATATTCCAAGATCACATCTTTTTTTAACTTAATAATTTTTGAGGGTCTATTTTTGAAAAATTAATTTTTAAAATTTTTACGCACTAAGAACAAAACTAATGTAATTTATGCACAGGCAAAATTATACTTTTCAAAATCAATAGAGCATTGATTTTTTGCACCGTTAAAAAGCCAAGGAAATGAACTTTAATATGATGCTTGTTCAGAGGTTGCATTTTGGAAACTTAATTCACAACTGGAATATAAAAAACGCTAAAAATCGCAGATCTCACTGTGCATAGGCAACTAACATTAATGCAGTGACCCCACTGACCCCATCATGTGGCGCACACACCTGCCTGCCCACCCCACCTCAGTGAGCCTAGCCGGCTACCAGGTAAGTGATACATGATCCTTGCATTCTTGACAGCTTCGAAAAGTTAGAGGCTAGATTTGGCCTGTTTCAAGCAGCCATGCAAATCTCGTAAAATCCTGAAGAGGGCACGAATCAGACAGGCCATATGCCTAGGCAGTTGTGTACAAAGAGAAACAGTGGTTGCAAATAGGCAAATTTGACTATTCCAAACACCTGTTTCTATTCCAGTGTGTTAATAAACATTTGGTCATATAAAAAAACAAGTTTTCAGTCTCTGTTATGATATTTTAATTTTTCACCTACTGCTCAACATTTCATGGAATGGCCCAGATCATCACAAATGGCAAACCTTAAATTAGAATGGAAATCAGTAGCTTCATTAATGATCTCAACACAGAATAATTTGCATGAGAAAATAATATAGGCCATTAAACTCTCCTCAAAGACACTGAAATTCTGAGTTTGCACAAAATGTTTCATATTGAAATCTAACTGAGTTATATTGTCACAAGAAAAAGCTGTCATTACAAATTTGCAAATCTAATTCTATTAGGCTCTCAAGAAAATGGCCTTTTTTCAGTCATGAACTTTTTTATCATAAATATATGTCAGTGTACAGTCCTCACAGGGCACAGAGCAAGCCCGCTCATCACGCCATTAACCCTTCTGGCGCACATTCGGAGACAACTTTAGCTAGAGCCTGAGTGCTAGGCTGGCGAAGTTGAGTCAGTGTAAAAAATAGAGTGTGGCAGACAGGGTTTGGTCGATTTGTCGTGTGCATTGAAACTACTTATCTATGACGTTGCTTGTTGTAAAAACTATTAAAACCATACACTTTTTGAATGCTAAATAGTTCATTGCATTATGATTTATCATTTCATTTTTTTTCCTTAAAAAAAAAAAACAATTTTATTTATCAAATATACGTAAAAGGGTGGGCTGTAAAGAGATTGGGGCCTGTGCTAACTGGCCCTCCTCAAGGACAAAAGCTTCCTTGCATTTTGTAGCATTTCCTTTCAGTAACAATTTATACTCAATCTATTTTAGAATTAAATCTAATGAGCATAAAATAATAAGCAAAATTTTAATTCTAATACTAGAATGAGAAAACAATACATGTACACCACAGCGCAATACTAATTTGTTATCCTTCTTATTCTCAAACAAGCCAAGGCTAGGCCCACTCTGAAGTCAGGGTCACTGACTTGTAAAACGTTTCCTAAGTTTTCAAGTAATAAAGTATCCTTTTGTTTACAACAGTATTACATGTAGGCCTATAACTTTTACTATACTATTGGCCTTTGCTTCACCGGTCATTGACATGATGTGTATATGTGTATCGCTAACGGGAAAGGGCAGTGTTCTAGACCTACCTTCTATTAAGAATGGGCCAGTGACCTTGCTCTCATTCTAATAGTAAAAACACACTCAAAGCATCCCCCAACCTTATCACATACACACTTACTCTGCTAGTTCAAAGTTATAAACACTTACAGAGAATCTTAAAGACAAAGAGGCAGGACAAAACGCCGCCCCTTTCTCCTCATAAGTCCCTACTTCACATCAATTATATTATGTCAGGAGGGAAGATACCCCCGAAGTTTTTCTAGGATTTCATTGGTTGATAATCACAGGGATTACACAGTAATCCACAACATTGACACATGAATCATAAAGGAGAACTTTGACTTAGAAGCGGGTCTATCTACAAAGCCGATATATCGGCTCCCCGCTGTTACCAGGTGGGATGGCCAAAGCCGATAAACTGGCTTGCCGCGCCTCCCGATTTTTCCTCACAGTCAAGCCAATATATCCGCACGGAGTGAATCTTGAGTTAAAAACAAGTCAGAAAGTGATTACATCATGGGGATTCCCCCAGACAGGGATGATGGGGCGAAAAAGCGAAAGTATGGGTGTGCGGGCCTGCCCTGCCTTTTTGTCTTATGAATAGGACAAGACAGTGTTTTCCTTGATCATGGCCCAGCTCATGCCTCTCGCTTTTTGCTTGTTAATTACAGGTTGCTGTAAACGAACTTGGTAGAACTTGGATTGTTAACTGTTATTTCTCTCTCTATTTTATTTAGAAATTAATATTTTTCTTACAATTCATTAATTTATTCTGGTCGTTGCACGCTGGTCAGGCCCCAGCCAATCTGGTTGGTTATTGCCTAACCTGCTCATTGAGACGAGCTGCCATTGGATCTAAATTTAGATCTAGAATCTAATCTAGATCTAAAAATTTAGATCTACATCCATATCCTAGAACTAGATCTATAGTTGGCACACAAAAAAAGTCTCACCTTTTCTGACCAATCAGATCTAGCACCGATTTAAACGAAGGTCTACATCCAAATATGTCTTTCAAAAATAAAAGTTAGGCATGCATTGTTTAGATCTAAAGAATTGTAGGTTCACACAGGCAGGCTCCGATAAAATTTATAGCCTTGGTCCAGATGCCAGTGTGGAGTCCACATTAAATACACAGCACATGCCGAGTTTGTTGACAAGTTTATTTAATTTTGCCAGATTTTTAGGTAAAATTTTAAAAAGAAGGTCAAGATCACTGTTTCCAAATAATATCACCGATCACAGAATTGTGGTTGATTAGTTGTGTAATATTTTAGAAATTTTTAAATTTGAACCAACGCGTGTCAATTTTCATCTGCAAAGAATACATGTATATAACATAAAGTCAATAGCTGTGATCTGTATCCCGATTTATCGGATTTAAGTACAGACTTTCAGGTATAAATGCAGGGATTGATAACCCGGAACTAAACTAACAGGTTGACCTCTGTGCCTTTCTTATTTTTTATTTGGCTTCTTTCGATTTCTTTGCAGTCTCACTCTTAGCATTATCCACTCTGTAAGTAGTCTTGCAGCCGACTGATTAAAAGATCTAAATCTAGACAATCACATTCTAGAATCTAGTATATATTGTCACGACACAGAAAAATTCAAGTGGTATTCAAAAAGGTATTGGAAAGGAGAGGAGTTCCACATTGAGGAAGCACTGTTAATTATATTAGCACTACTAGATCTAGATCTCTAGGGATCTATCTAATTAAGTAATTTAGATCTAGATCTAGATCTAAATCAAGATTCTAGGACTAGATCTAAGCAAAGATCTAGATCTAGATCTATATCATAAACTTAATTTTGTCAAAAAGTCCTAAGGGAGAACAATTATGTTTTTTAGCTTCACCTAAAGGATTTCTTCTTTAATATTAACTTTCCAAACAAAATGTTGTTTTGGTTACACAAAGGTGGTTCTCAAATCTCATTTGCAGAAATAGTTGCAATTTGGCCTACAGAAAAAGGCAATAAATTTCTCTTGAGTTGAAATGTAGGCTCACTAGATCTAGTAACTAGTTCTAATAAATGTCTACTCTATGTCTAGTTAGAATCAAGCGCTAGTCAAAAATGGTCTTGTAGCGATAGTGCAGGCACAGGCCCAATGACCTTTACACCTATTTTCACCAGCCACTAATTGAAGAGCTGGCAGATCAATTTGTAATGAAAATAATGCTGCTTTCACACAATATCTCCACAATTTTTCGCCCACTACCTCTTCATTTCTTTGGTATCTGATAAAGGTAAATCTAAAAGACACTGGACCCGTCCCCAGACTATTCCATATAATTTTCTCTTTTGACAACATAAATCTAATCCAGTGGAATCCATTGCCTGTATACAGTCACACTTCAAGGTCTATATTTCAAGTGAAGTAGGCCTTTATAAAAATAGAGATAGGAATTTTGAATGTTTATCAATGAATTACCATCTTGAATCATCAAAATGTGTCATTTTCAAAATCTCTTCCTTGAGTTGAACTTCAAATCATTTGAAACATCACTAACAACAGATTTTTCAATTCAATCAATGTCTAAAATGTTCTAGAGGTTTGTTTTAAATCTTGAGCACTCTTTTATTATAAGTTTTTATAGTGAAAGTAGCTTTGACCCCCATTTTTTATGGACAAAGTCTAAAAAAGTAAATGTGATATTGATAGCCACTCTTATATTTCAGATAATATTTTTGCCATCAGATGTGCCAAATCTGAGGAGGATCGGAATATATATTTGGGAGGCGAAAAATTTTTATGACCACATGACATGATTAGAGGAAAAGGCAAAATTTCAAGTTTTCATAGAAATAAATGAATATTTAAAAAAATCATCAATATTATCTCAAAATACAACATTTTCTTTTGTTTTATAGTTGAATCTGAAGTAGACATGTCCAATAATGCCCAAAAAATAAATAAAATAGAAGAGGTTAGTTTTGTTTAGGTTCAAATCACAAGTAATAGTTTCATTGAAAAATTGATATGGATGCCAAAATTTGCAATTTTTTCAAATTTTTCGACATGGAATTGATAAAGTAATTTAGTGCCATGGATAGAGCAAAAGAAAAGCCAAAATTGTGAAATTGATTATTCAAATTGGCCAAATATATCTAATGCTGTTAATTAAAGACTAAAAAATGTAATGAGGAATTCAATGGATGTGCATTTCTTGAATGACAACCACCAGGACATAAACCTTAATCTGATCAATCTCCTTAAAAATTTACATCTTTAAATTTGAAACAATGATGAGATGAGTTGTACTTGTAGATCAAATATAGCTATCTTGCCCCTATCTCGGTTATGCAGGAATAATAATTGTAGCACTTAAGAGACAGGATTATTTTGTTTGTTTCATTTTGGGCTATGC
Organism: Plakobranchus ocellatus; assembly: GCA_019648995.1. NCBI lineage: Eukaryota > Metazoa > Mollusca > Gastropoda > Plakobranchidae > Plakobranchus > Plakobranchus ocellatus. The sequence goes on along the minus strand of BLXT01007159.1, from coordinate 225,754 downwards.
GGTTTATAATAACAAAAAAAAAATGGTTTTCAAAGGGATGTTCTTATTGTGTACATATATCTAATTTTCACACTAAAGCAACAGTAGTTATAATAACAATAGTCAAAATAATTATCAAAAGCATAATAAAGTCCTAAAAATCTAATTTTTACATTAAAGCATGTCAATTAAGATTATTCTTGTCATTTCAGGCCTAGGAATGAGGTGATGATGAAACTTTTTTCCTTCATCCTGCTGTTTGTACCAAAATTTTTGTAAATCCTACTTGAAGAGCACTTATGATGATAGTATGTGTTGTTTTTTCTATCTCCACAGGTGACTGCTGGTTAAAGTGGAGAAATTTTAACCCATACTCCTCAAAAAAATTTTTTTGTCCAGCAAAATGTCTCATAATATTGTGTCTTTGACTGACCAAAGTGGCTCTCAAAATATAAGGATACCTGAGGCTTCCCCATATTTAGGTAGTGACGTCAAGCTTGTGAAAAATGAAGAGAACTCACAAGTCTTTTCTCAAAGCTTGCGTGACAATCTTGTAACACAGGTGGATGATGGATTTCCGGAGAACAGTGGGGTAGCATTGATGGAAAGCTCAAATATGATTGTCAGTCAAAATGATGGAGTAATGTATATTGAGGCAGATGGCAGTGTCATTTTTAAACCAAAAGAAATAACTTCTTCCTCATCTGAAACAATGCCAATCTCTCCAAGATCTAGACCAGACATCTCACTTTGTCTGGAAGATTCATCTAACATAGATCAAAACTATTTGGTTGTTGTTGAAAACCCTGTCGCTTCCCAGGCTTTATCGACAGATTTTGAAGCATCAATAGTCATGAATCCTGAAAGTAGTGGGCTTGATGCTAATTCCTCTCTCTCTGCAAGTGGTACAGGAGTAGATTTGAAATCAGGTGGCTCAGAACATCCCCATCAACATACTATAATGGTTCTAGATAGTCAAATCGGAGCAGACAGTATGCTTATAGATCCAAATGTTCTTGTGGCGTACGAAAATTCTTCCACGAAACAAATGTCCTTCAATGCAGACCCTACTCTTGAAAGTAACATCCGTCCTATTCCTGAGATATGTCAGGGTTCATATATGAATTTAACAGAGGCTTCAATAGCTGGTGGAGTTGCTAACTATTTGTGTGAAAAAAACGTACATCAATCATCTGACCTTTCTACCCAGTTCAATAATGCTCAGTCAGTTCATACTATTTTAATTGCTCCATCAAAAACTAGTCAGAGCACAGAGGCAAAAGGTTTGGATCATGAAAAGAAAAGCACAGGCTTCAAAGAATGTGAAAGTTCAAGGCTATTGCAGCAACAGGAAAATTTGAAGATGCTAGAGAAGTCTCACTTGCATCATCATATGAAAGAAGCCAAAAAGAAACTGTCAAGTGAGCTTAAAGGTTATGATTCAAAAAGTTATGCAGGAAAGAAGGGAGAAGAGTCAGTTGATAGTATGTCTTACCCGGAAGGTGATAATACTGGAAGTCTATCAAATGTTGATGACAACACCTGTGTGAGTATTGATTCACCTTTTTTTAAATGCATATTTTATATCTATTGAATGAGGATGTGATAATGTGTAGTATATCCTTTTTGCTTACAATTCAAATCATTTCCATTTATGATATAATGGAGTTTAAATAACTTTCACATGAAAAAAAGGTATGATAAGAGGAAAATGTGATATGTATCAGAATAGATTCTAGTTCATTTTTCCAATGTAGTATCTTTTACATTACTTCTATGTTTTCTTTTCCAGTTGAATTACATTGTGTTTATACCAACCAGTTAAAAAAATACAAAAAACAACAAAAAAAAAAAAAACCCAGCTATTTACAACTATGAGGTGCTATTGATGAATGGCATACGGCTGCTCCAAATGGATAACACGTCTGAAATTAGTTTTACGTATGAGTTTTTTTATCCTCCTTTTAAAAACAAAAATATCGTTCAAGGTAACATGATTCCAGCAATGAAATGCGAAGCAATCACAATAAATCAGGCTCAAATCACATTCTGGACATTGTAAGGTATGAGCAGGATGCAGAGTTTGCAAAATACATTTTTAAAGAGTAAAAATTGTGCATCACCATAATTGTCTTAAAAAAGATATACAAATTTGAAGATAGTTTATTTTAAATTAAACTCTAAGTATAAAATTTTTGAGTATCTACAGCAGATTTTGCCTGATTTACCCTGAATTCCTCTGTATAGATCTAGCAATCACAATACCACAGCGGTGACCATGTTGACCACACTGTGTGATTTTGAAAGTATTAATCAATAGCTCAGGCTAAGAGCTGGTAGTATTTATTATTCTTAACACAGGCAAAGTTTTTACAAGTGATTGGAATCAGTTATGAATGCTGGCTTGTGCAGTTAAGCTTTAATATGATCATCTTAACTCATATTTTTAATATTTTTTTAACAGGACTGTGTTTGCACAGCTACTGTTTACACAGTCTTGTTTAACACAATTTCAGGGAATTTTTATCTTCTCTGAATCTTTGCAATTGTTCTGAAAATTTAGCAGACCTTCCATACCTTTCTAAGTCAAGTGTAATTTCAACCTAGAGTACAGGTACAATGATAATGATAATGAACAATTAAAAGGAAATGACACTGTATTAAAATCAAACTATGAATTATCAAAAAAAAAAAAAAAGGTTTCAAACACAAATGGGATGAAAAATAAAAATCGAGCTCAAGACAGGATAACTTAATAAGTATCGATACGTGTAATGATTGAAGAAAATGGAAATATCTCATCTGGTTGAACATAAAATATGACAATTGACATACATTTTAAATACTTTTAGTTTTATTTTTAAAAAATGTATGTTATAACATTTTAAAAGATCAATGAATCAAAAAGCAGTAGGAAAACTTCAAAAAAGATGGAGAAACAGAATGAAACATGGGCTTCAGAGGATTGCAAGTGATTATTTCACACACAATAACACAATAAGTTGCTTGTTGGCAGCATCCGAACATAAAGCAGAAGTAAAGTATTTGAATTGAAGCATAGCAATTATTTTTTTTTATATGCATTATAGAAAGATGTGTGATTTTTTTTATATCTGAAAAATTTAATTATATATTTTTTTTTTATATCTCCAACCATGTTTGACTACTCTGCTTGTTATCTCTGTGGATCCGTTGCCAACAAATGCTTATTTTGGAGGGGTTACAGACAATCTTAAATGTGACATGCAAGAATTTTTAATGCAATAAAAACCAGTCTCTGTAACTAAGAAAATTGTTGACAAAATTTATGTAATTTTTCCTTGAACTTAAATTATCTATGGTTTACTGACAGACTTTGTCAGGTAAAGTATGTTTGGGGCATCTTACAAACCAAGATTGATTTAACATATTAGTCTAATAGCTAGGCTCGGGCTTGCACAGCTGAGTGTTCCACTTTAATTTATAATGAAACTAAGCACTGGTGTATATTATTCACAATGTTGTAATGTATTTTAATAATTTTCTCCTAGATTGTTTAACTCTTTGTTTTCACAAGGCTATTCACAATGTTTCCTTTTTACATGCAAATATAAATTCAGTTGCAAAATCAAACATTTTTTAAGGAAGTACAGCTTGCTATTTTAAAACCTTATTATCAACTTTTCTTTGGTCTCTTTTCTCAAGGTATTCTCAAGTATAACTGCAAAGATAAATGCAGATCTACTTGCCCATGTGCCTGGTTGCCAGCGTTTTCTCTTTGAGAAGATGGAACAGTCACCCCCATCTTCTCAGCTCCATATGACCATTAAATCTCAATCTGACTGCATCTTTTCTGGAACTCTTAAATCTTTTATTGAGATCCATAATGGTTTGAAAAAGTCACTTGATGTTAAAGATGTGTCCCTGCTTGAATGGAAATCCACTAAGAAAGCAGAGAACACTTGTGAGCAGGGAACAATGTGTACCTTATTGCAACCATTTATTTCATTAAGAGGGAGGCAGCCAAAATATTCATACAAGGCAAAAGCAATGGACTTCACCTCAGACTTTGAGTCTTTGCTTAATATTGACAATGTTGATGATTTTGACGAGAGGCCACCTCCAATCTCCTCCAGGAAAAAAAAAAAGAAGCGGTGTAAATCGAGAAAGCCTATCATGAGCAACAAAAGTCCCAACTCCAGGAATTCTCAAGAATCCCAGTTTGATAAACAATGTCTCCAACACAGTTCCCAAGAGGAGCAAATCAAAGGCATTGATTGCAACATACAGAGCCAGCTATCTGCAAGTTTCGATGATCCTTTACAACAGAAACTATTAGAGGAGCAAAGGAAGTACAGGAAAAGGCTGGAGAGCAATACAAAAAAGTTGTATTCTGCAGGGTCAGAATCTGATGTTATTGATAAAACTGGGCTTTCTCAAGAAAAGATATACCGTGGTACAGAAGGTATAATTGATTAATAATCAACTCTGGGTACACGTTATTACATCTTTTTAAATTGACATATAGCTATTTCATTGCATTAACCTATGAAAATCTTTACATGTAACTTTTATGATTTTTAAAAGAAAAATACATTGTAAATATTATTTATTAAAACTGAAACTTCTTACGGATGTCTCTTTTTTAAGAGCTTTTACCATCAAAATTTGGGGCTATTTTTAATCATGACAGAATGCATGATGGGCCGAATCAATAATCTTTTTCTTTTAAACCAGAGAATAGTTTTTGACTGTAATCTCTTTCTTAGGATTCGTCTTCATCATTGTTGGTGTCAATTTAATTTTATTAAGAAGTATAAATTATAATCATTTGGTCTTGAATCCCAGTAAAATTCTGAGAATGTTCTTCTTAATTGTCCATCTGAAGGTCATGAAATTCAAAGGAGTTTGTCATCTGATGTTTGCAAGTCTGTGGCCTCCACAAGAAGAAGACGGGATTACTCCTCTAGACAATATGGCAAGTTTTGATTGGACATAATTTGTGAATAGGAATATGAAAAGTTAAAAAAATACTGGTACAGTTATTCTCAGCTAATCAGGATCTTAATCTAATCAGAAATTTTAGTTTTGAAACTATAACAGAAAAAAAAAGTCTAATATCTAAATCTAGCTTTTTTTGTTCTTTATATGGGAAATATCCTTCTATAATTTTTGTTTCTTAATGAATTTTTTTATGTGTTATACGTTTATGTTAGACAAGTCTCACTAATTGACTGTGGCACATGTTATGCATTTGAGAAAAAATCATCAGAGGTTTTTGTTATAGATTCAGTAAAAAATATTTTTTATCTCAATGAAGATGTAAGATCTAGGCTTTTTTGAGTTTTGATGAAGAAGGGTTGAAATCATTTAATTTGTTAACAAAATTAAGATTTGTATATATGTAAACGTACATATATGTATGTAAATGTCCTTCTGTGCTGCAATGCTACAATACACCTCTGCACTACATTATTAGCTTGAAATTGTTGAAGTGCAACTTCCAGCTCATTTAATCTAGTTTTTAGGTATTCCAATTTTATAATTACATCCAGTCTGAATGCACAATACATGTGAATTCATATTTTATATCTCATTCACTTGTTTTTATAAATACATAATAAATGTACAATAGATTCAATGTAAATCAAATCCAAATTAATATAAATTTTTAGATATATTTAATTGCAATTACATGTAGATTTGCGGTGTTATCTTTTTTTCTTCATATAAATTCTGAAAATTTTGATATTCACTGGATTTACACTACAGTCTAACATATAAGTTTAAAATATCTAAGACATATTGTTTTTTTTTTTTTTTCTTCTTTCCTCTTTTTTTTTTTAAAAAGAAAAAGTACAACCCAGAAATCCCTTGACAGAATCTGAGAGTACCAAGCAGCTAAGAGTGTACGAGGAAAACCTTGCTTTTAAATTCTTTTGTAAATATTGCTCTTTCAAGACAAAACGACACAGCCATTTTTTGATTCACATGCGCTGCCACAAAGATGGCACTGAAAAAACCTACAGCTGTAAGACTTGCGACTTTGTAACTCTCAGCCTCTCATATCTGAAAAGGCATGAACTGAAACACAAGGAAAATTTGTTTAGGTAAGTAGAACATCACATTTCTTCATGAAAATTTTGGATCTAACAGGGGTTTATGCGTGCTTTTTTAAGCACATCATTTATTTTTTTTCAATTTTGTCCACTTCAGTTGACACATAAAATGTTGGATGAGTTGCTAGGAGATTTTTCAAAGCAACCTCTGAAAACTTAGTTTAAAAAAAAAAAGAAACCAAGCAGTCTTATATTAATTGATTCATTAAAATTTTTTTTCAATGGAAAAGAAACATTTTGTATTTCTGTGACTTTCTTTTTTAATAGTCCATACTCTATTAGACCAGTACAAAAAAATTATTTATCCAAGAAAAAAGACACCTTTATAATTCAGGTTTCTTTCATTAGTTCAAAATATTTAAAAAATTGAAAATATTTATGCTTACATAAATTGTTCAGGTGACTCCACAAATCAGAATACAAATGTGTTTTCAAGTGTAAAAACTTATCAGCTTAAAAATGATTAAAACTTTAGCAGGCTTCACCATTGTTAGAAAAACAATTTGATGACATTGAAAATTTGAATTCAATGTTTTTGTCTAACATTGTGCCAAGATTTCACAAGATGTTTTTTGTTTTTTTTTTTAAGTTGCAATATATGTGCAGCCTACCAAACAGATAAAGAATCTTTCCTTCAAAGACATATTAGAATCAAGCACAGTTCAAATCCTAAAGCTGGCATGGATTGCAGCCTGCAGTGTGGTCAGTGTGGTTTTCATACCAGTGATGACAAAGACCTTGCACAGCACAAGCTTGCTCATAGCAGGTACACCAATTTCACACAAGATTTTACACTCAAATTACAGAGTGTGTGACTCCAGGCAGAGAACATTAGCAAATAACAGTTAATTTTTTTTTCTTTTGTTTACTATAAGTCTGAGGCAAAATTTCAAGTGTTTCACAGAGTGGAAATAGTGGGTATGACCAAAACAAGAACCTTATTCCTTTATCAGACAGGACTATCATTTTGGTAATTCCGAATTTTTTACGGGCTTCTACCTGAAAATGACCCTGTTCTAGACATCAGCATTTTTATTACAAAATCTGGAATTCTGCCATTTTGTAATTGCCATGCTCTCTATAATAAGCCTAGAATGGATGCAACATTCCTATGCCTACCCAATTAGAATCTATTTCTAATTTATTTATGCCCTAAAATAAGTCCAAATGAGGCACAAGTTATATTTCACATATTTTTAACCTTCTGGTGGACTAAAAATTCCTTTTGCAAGATTACCAAAGACAAACTTAAAAAATGTTTTTTTAAAGTGCCAAGATACAAGTGTTTAAACTTATTTTCATTTTGTTTTTGTAAAGAGAAAAAAGATTTAAATTTGCTTTTTCCTATAACTTTTTTGACAGCATTTGACTGGAAAGTGGAAATATTGAAAATTGATTAAATTTCAATTCAACATCTACAGTCCTCGTGCATGCAGATGCAAACACACACACACACACAATGTTGAATTTTTGGCTTTTAAATAAATCTCCCAGATCCCAACACTAGCAATTACAGCCAAAAAAAAGCTTTTTTTCTGTTAGAGTCTATGCAGCAAAACATTATCAAGGGCTTTTTTTTTTATTTCTGCATATTGAGCTAAAAAGTTCTAAAAATTATCCATAGCATTTCCATTAGATAGGCTGGCTTAGATTTTCATGCAACAACCAAAAAATGTAAAAGTAAAAATACTTCCCAGCCCCTTTTTACTTCTTTCAGTATGCTGTTCTATTTTTTATAATTTCCTGTGTAACTTATGATTATTCAATGCCCCTTTATCGGGCTGGATAGTCAAAGCAAGATAATTCCTTCTTATCCAGAATGCAAGAGGGCCTTAAGGAGCAAAATGCATCTCCATCAACACATTTGAGATGTAGAGTTTATGCAGCAAAACATTACCAAGGGCTTTTTTTTTATTTATGTTTATTGAGCTAAGAAGTTCTAAAAATTCTTATCTCATTTATCAAGATCATCCATGGCATTTCCTTTAGATAGGCTGACTTAGATTTTTATACAACAACCAAAAAATGTAAAAGGAAAAATACCTTTCAGCCCATTGTTACATATTTTAATTTGCTGTTCTATTTTTTTTTATAATTTTCTTTGTAACTTATGATTATTGATGCTCTTTTATCAGGTTGGATAGTCAAAGCAACAAGACAATTCATTCTTGTCCAGAATGCAAGAGGACCTTAAGGAGCAAAATGCATCTCCATCGACACATTCGAGATGTACATGGACCAGACATAAGACCTCATCTATGTGATAAGTGTGGAAAGGCTTTCAAAAGAAGAGATGCCTTAAGACAGCACAAAGCACTCCATGAGTCAAAGGCAAATAGAAACCTACCTCACAAATGTACTACCTGTGGAAAAGCATTCAGATCAATGGTATGATAAAAGATAATTTTTGTTTTTTATGAATCCTATCTTGCAAGAATGTGTGCATTAAGCACAGCAGACAGCTGATTTTTTGTTGCTGTTGCTTTTTTTTTATTGACCCATGATACTGCAACCAGTCTCTTCTTTGCTATAGTAATGACTTTGCTTTCTAACTGAAATAAAGTTTTTTCTCATAAAATTTCAGAATGTTCCAGTATATATATGTTGAAAATGTCACCACAATTTCTTTAAAATGCTCTTGTTTTTGCACAGCTCAGTGCATTAATCAATGGTTTTTTATGCCTTCTATTTGTGTCATGCACCTCTCATGCCTTACTTTTTTCTCATCATAAAAATTGTTCATTTTCTGAAAGTAGAAAACTGCCAAATAAGTCACTTAACTTTTTTTCTCTGATTCCCAAATTAATTAACCCTGATAAGTTTAGCTTTTGATTGTAAGCTTTACTCTGTTAATTAAAAAATATGGCACATATGTTGGATTATTATCTTTGAAAATTAGGATATTTGAGTAGAAACAGGTGGTTATTTAATGCTTGTTGTATGGGATTTTTTTCTTTCACAATATTCAGTGCAATGCATGGATCATCTACATTTTACATTTGAAATCTAGAATAAACAATCATGAAAATCTACATCTTAATATTCAGAGAATCATAGAGATTTGTTATGTCTGCTAGATCTAGATTAGATCTGGAAATCAACTCTCAACATAGTCTCTTTTAATATTTTTTCTTATTGGATTCAATATTTAATACATACCTTAATCTGTAATCCAGTTTTAGAATCTGATTAGGGTTCTAGTAGGCCATCTAGATTCTAAGACTGTCTGGATTAGAACTTAAATGAAGATGTAATATAAATGCTTGAAATAAGGACATACTTTATAGTTGAATTGTGAATTTTAAAAAAAGTTTCTCTCTAGGACATTTTCTTTGAAAAAAAAAAAAAACCTATCATGTCATATTTCTTTTCAAAACAGAGAAAACATAAGAATCACACACTTAAAGTTAAGTTTGCCATTTTAATTCATTGTGCGGATAAGACAATAGTACTAAATCATCAATGCAATTGGAAAAAAATGCAGGTATTGCAAGTTTTCATGTTAATTTCCTTCATGGGTCAATGGTAATATCTTAGCCTGTTCAATTGATTGGGGAACCTGCTTGTACATTATCATTGTTACACCTATAGTGGTCATACACTATCTTAGGTATAATGGCTGGAAAACTACAGATGGGAGTTGGTATGGCACACAATTTTATTTTTTTTCCTTTTGCTTAGCCATACATATAGCTTTACACTTAGACAAAAATATTGTGAAGAAAATGAGCGAAATTTCTTAAATTTGAGAAAATCAATGGGGCCTTTTTCCTATTGCGTAGTTATTACTTTTAACTTTTCCTCCTTTTTTTATTATTGAATGCCAAAATTAGCCTCTTGGCTCTTTTATTTTTCTCTTTAGGCTCATCTGAAAGAGCATTTGGTCATCCATACTTCTGAACGACCTTATTTGTGCCAGTACTGTGGTGCAGCTTTCAAAACTCAGGCTGTTCAGAAAAGGCACATTTTGACATTGCATATCAAACCCAGGGCTCATGTGTGCTCAGTATGCAGTAGGCAATTCAATGCAAAACATGCCCTTCAACGTCATGAAAGTACACATGTTAAGGTAACTGTAGCTTGGATTTTATGTGTCACATTCTTTGATAAGAGTGCGTACACATGTTTAGTTAAACCTTCGCTGTACGTTGTGTGCCAAAAACGGCATAGTGACTCCTAATTTGCTAAAATTTTTCAAACTAGGACACTGCAGATGCTGAGGCTCTCAGAATGCTTCAATCAATCTTTTTACATACAAATCAGCTGTTCTACAAATTAAAAAAATAACATTTTTTTTAATGATTTGAGAAGTTGTACATTGTGAGCCAAAAATGGCACAGTGCAAGAATAGCAGTCTAGCTAAAGGTTTCGATGACGTGAAATTAAGAGCCATCATATTATTCCTCAATGAAAAGATTTTATAATGGATAAGGCTTAACAAAGCCTATTAGACTGGATTCTTCAAGTCAGACTTTTTATTTAACGCAATCCAAGTTAATGTCCTATCATCACAACCGACTATCATTGTGATTCATGAAAACCAACTTTCGTTTCGGCGTTTTTCTTACTTCTGGCGATTCAACATTCCTATTGCGATAACTTAACAAGAGATCTCTTTTTCAAAATGCCGAACATGGGAAGACGCGGTGAGTGAATGCTTCATGTCCGAAAGTTACAGTTTGTCACATTCGACAAGGTTTACAGCTATTAAAAGTAATTTTCAATAAAATTTCATTCACCATGGGCCCGTTTTAATAAGATATCACCGTAAATCGCCATAAATGATTGAATTGGCCATTGTTTAGATCTATTATCGCGGACATTAAAAACTTTCCCAACCAAAGAACTCAATTCATATCCTAAGTAATAATCAACGAAGATTGTGTTCAATTATTTTTATCAGTGCTGATTTTAATAAGAAGAGAGCAGTTTTTATTAACTTAGAAAAGTTTAATTAATTTTTTATAGACTGCCATTAAGGTTAGGAGGCAACAGAAACTGTTAGTTTTTAACAAATTTTCATGTCTGCATCACAACTGACAGTTTGTAATTCATTCCTATTTTCTAGTTATTGTTTTCAAATGGCTAAGTTGAATTAAGTGGGCTGAGAGTGCTTGACTCATACAAGGACTTGGAAATAAATAAAAAGTTTCTTACCCGAAACATTCATTTCTCTCAATGAGAAACAATGTTGTAAATGTGTATATATATAATATATATGTATACATATACAAAAACCCCAATCCATGATGATCATCACCACCATTGTCATTGTCTTCATAACTCCTTTCATCCTCATCATCATCACCATTTCTATTATCATCTTCATCGACATCATCATCACCACCTTCAACTACACTATCATCACCACCGTCATAATCATCATCATCACTTCCATTATTATCATCACCACCCTCATTACCATAGTCATCACCATTTCTATCAGCATCATCATCACCTTCATCAATATTAAATGTTATCATCATCATCACCATTGCGGTCATTGTCACCATCACCATGTACACTCACAACACAATATAATCATCCTAAGGCCTACAAAACTTTCACAATCAATTACCCTACGGGCTTGGAAGTTTTTCAAGCTTTTTTTTTTTTCAAATGTTGTAAACAATGTTAAATTTTTTTTTTCCTGTAGGTAATAATTCAAACAATTGACTTGCAAAAGATGGACATAAGAATACATTTTTATGGCTTAGTTTCATGCCTCCACACGAGTAATATAGTTATAATAGCCTGCTGAATGCTGTTTCTTTGCACTAGGCCTACTAGACCTAGATAGATCTAAACATCAGTCACTTGTACCATACAAGAAAACTTAAGATCTAATGGGCCCAATGGAAGGTTTTCAAGCATTTTTTTTCCAAATGTTGTAACCATCGGCAAATGTTTTTTTTCTTGCTGCATATAATAATTCAAACGATTGCTGTGCAAAAGATATGGAAACTAAATTGTCATTTTTTTGACACAAATCTTCATGCATCCACACAAGCAATATACCAGTCCAATGAATGTGGTTTCAATTATGCCAGGCCAACTGGACCTAGATCTTAACATGACTCATTCATACAAGAAAAACTTAAGACCTACTGTATTCAATGCGTTTCTCTTTAAATGTACACACTGAAGCATTTTCTACTGAGAGCAAATTTTATTGACTATTTTGCTTGGTACAGATATTTTGCATACTATTTTGCTTGGTATAGATATTTTGCATTTGTCATGGATTCTAGCTACAATTTTATAGATCTTCACCATGTCCTTTTTTTTTTCTCTTCCCATTCATTCAGAATGAAAGCACGCAAGAATCTGCTGTAATGGTGGTTGATAGCATCGAAGGAATTAATGAGAAAGAGAAAAGGATGGCCATCTCCAACCTTGAGACTCACGTTGCAAGTGTATCTGGAACTCTTAAAGTGGAGGATGAAGACAATAGCCACATTTCTACAGGTAACCAAGTCTCAACTGTTCTGGTCCAGGACATAATTGGGACAGCATCTGCACAGTCAGTTATGGAGGATCAGATGGGACCAGAGAATCAGAGACTGCCACATGCATACATGCAGAGCACTCAAGATGCTACAACTCTGTACTATTTTACAGGAGATTTGCAATCTCTATAGATGAATTTGAGCTAACTTGTAGGCATCTATCACAAATTTAAATCTCATATTCAGCGGAATCCTTTTCAACTGAAATTTATGGGACCATGGCTTTTACTTTGGTTTTAGCATACTTTCGGGCTATAAAGTAAAAGCTATAAAGCATTCTGGCCAAAATAGTTTGTTTTTTTGGTTTAATCAATAATTGTATTGTAGACATTTTTGATTTGAAGAAATTCTACTGTACATATATTTAGATATTTGTGTAAACATATTTAACTCGTGAAATGAAGATGAATTTTATTGACACATTGATTTTTGGCTTCAATTTTGTTCATGGTCCAAAGTAATGAGGGAAGGCTCAGTTTGATAAGTTGAAAGTTGAAGTTAAGGTTAACATATCAGACTTTTTAAATTGAAGTCTGATGATTGAAATCCTGTTCTGACCAGCCTTAGAAGATGACTTTGCATTTCAAGCAAAATAGCTTATATCAGCCTTTAAAAGACCCAACTTCGAAAAAAAAAATAATTCTGGTGATTAGGACTTTTTAAGATTCTCTACCTTGTAAAGAGGTGCTGGTGAATAGGCTGTACAAGACCCCAATTATGCATGAAGAGATACGTTCATGATTGGGCTATATAAAATCTTATTAATTGCAAAGAGTGTGATTCTAATAAAGATAATCATCAATACATGTCTAAAACTTCCCTTTTTGGTAAGGTTTCATGCCAGCAAAAAATCACTCAGTTAAAGAAAAAAAATGCAATACTCAATGTAGGTACAGAAATCCCGCTATTAAATCTTGTACAATATGTACAGGTTATTCTGTAACTGCAAAGGGATGATAGTATGCAAATCCCTTTCCTACATCAGCAAAATTCACTTCATTTTAGATTCATAACAATTTGGTATGTACTGTCTATGACTGCTGATGTGAAGGTGCAATCATAAATGTAACTCTGCAAGATGCAAATCTAGACAATATTATCTTGATCAAGATTTTCTGTAGATTGTGATATCATGAAATCTAGGTGAGGTTCTTTTCAAGGTTTAGACATTCTTGGTCAGAATTTAATCTCAATCTATTATGTAAATCAAAAATGCCTTTTAAAATAAACACAGTCCTAAATCTATGTACTATAATAATATCTAAATCTCATCTATATTATCATTTATGACCAAACTGCTTCACTGCACACTGCACAAGAGATTTAGATTTCTAGATCAGATAGAATTGTTACTGGTATAGTTAGTTGCCGTTTAGAGTTTATATGCCATTTGCTGAACCTTATCGAAACAAATTTTTCAAAATATTATTTTGGTATATTAGTGGTGAACTTTTTTTTTTTTTATCTGACCTCATTCTGTTATTTCTTAAGCCAAATTATTCTTGCAATTTACAAGGACAATATCATTTTAGTTAATTTGCATAATACTTGTAGCTTGGTTTGCTGAGCAAGGACAAATATTTGAAATGTCTTTTATAAAAAGTTTGTGAGATAAGCAATGATGAGCACAACTATGAAGAATGTCCTAATGCAATGCCATTGGTCATTTTGTAAGGTAACAATACTACTTTTAATAGACTGGCATCTAGTTACAAAAACAACCCTTTTTCATTTAAGGACTAGATCCATTTATATCATTAAAAAAAAAAAAATTGCTATTGAAGAACAGCTTTCAAATTCTGCAAATTCAGTGCCTTCCTTTTCTGTTTCAGCCTTGGGGGGGGGGGGATTCTTGATTTTCATGGGTGGCAGATCTGTACAGTGAAGGTTTAAGGAAGGGTTTATTATGGTACTGAATTAGTGAATGGAAGATGAAAGCTGCTCACTGCTGGCAACACCATTCATCTTCTTGGTTACCTACCCTACAACAAGGGAGGTCTATCAAGACCTCAGCACAAGCATGGTAATAATCATTTCCAGCTTCCTTTTATATGGTATGTTAGTGAATATCTCATGTAGATCAAGTAACTAACAGAGATAGGAAAAGGGAAGAGGTAGATGGATTCACTCAGTCAGTGGTCTTTGACTTTTTCATCTAGGCACTAGGCCATTGCTTCTCCCTCCCTCCTCTCTATATAGCCTGTAGTCTTTGAAGACCAGCAATTCTCCATGCTCATGGTGCGTAACTTTCATAACTGCTTGACTTATTGACAACCATTTCTTATTCCCCACCCCCACTCCCAATTGGCACCGCCCTATCACAAGGCTGGGAGGCAGGGTGGATCAGCAAAAATCTCTGTTGTATGATTGTGATACCTAACACAATGTGTGTTACATACAGTTTTGTTGCCCACATGCTGGGTAATCATGGGCTAAGCATGAGGGATTGATGTAGTCTAGACATACACTAGTGAACTGGTTACATTTAGCATGGTGTGAACTGGTTACATTTAGCATGGTGTAATGTGAGGAGGGTTATGAGGGAAAAGAACACAGTATGATACTCGGCATCATTAACATTGACAATATGACATAGATGAAGACCTATCTATGGCATTGGCAAGCTAAGTTTGAGATTGTTGGGGAGGGGAAATTTTAGATGCTTTTCACCTCTTTTACAAAAAAAATCTCCAGGTTTACTTATTTTTAATACTGAGGGAAGCAGTTTCATTACTCTTTATTCAAAAAATCATGTGGCTTAAATAAAGAGATAAACAAGGCTTTTTATATCCCTCCTTACAGCAATATTTGTGTTTTTCAAAGTGTTGTTAAAAATGGGTTCCAGTGGTATATCTAATCAGGAAATCATTGTGACAAAAAGGAGATAGCTACACAAGAGTGCCCAGACTGCAAGATTGATTATCGGTATACCCAGTCCACCATTAAGCGGTGATCTCAGCCAGACTGCAAGAAGCACCTGTGGTTTCATATTGAATAATTGTAGTGTGTAGAACAAAATAAAACTGAAAATTTTACATTCATAGTGTTTGTATCTTTGTAATGAGAATAATCATTGGTACTGATGTAATAAATGAACTTAACTTATATCATATAGATCATACACAAAATTGCATGGTGTAGGGCCTACTTTTTACATGTGATTGTCACATTTGCTTATGTAATTTGAGTCTTTTATCTACTGTGTACAAGAGTATGTGTACCTTTTTCACCAATGACTTTTTTTTGTGTGACTCTTCCTAGAGGGTTAGAGAGACATCCAAATTATGTAGGATCGTTATACTGACTGACATCAGTCAGTTTATAATTAATATTGCACCACATGCCATCTATTTGTGCACCTATAGCACATGCAAGTCTGGAGCATTTGTTTGAACGTTCAAACAAGTAATAAATTTCTTAACTATAAACACACTGGTGGAGATGAAAACCACCATCTTATTACTCTTGATCTCCAGACCAATCCAAATGATTTGGAAGGCGCATTTTTAAAATTTTCAGTCACTGAAACTTCTTTTTGTGTGAGCTTTGTAATGGTGAATGTAGGACAGAGTTTGATTTGGAATCAAGTTATGAGGCTTATTTTTGTGGAAAAAAGTATTTTTAAGGAGTATAAAATAATTTAAAATTTCTCTTTTCATAAGTTTGATATCTGAGTCATTTAGTCATTAGGACTGGTCATATGATACATGATTAGATTCTTTTTAATTTGGACATAAAAGAACTTTGGAGACAAAGTCCTATTAAAGTCTATATTTTATGCCCTTTAAACTGAAAATCTGCATAAACCAAACTAAAAGCTAGACCCATAAATTTTAGTTTAAAAAGTCCTCAGTTCTGTGGCATATCCATGCCTTCAAATTCCTACGACCTCTGCAGTTCTAAAAAACACTCTTGTGGGTGAAGGCTTTGTTGGCATTTTATCTTTAAGTTAAAACTTCTGTTAGTTATGTTTTGGCTTGCTGGTTTAGCCATGCTGTTGAAATATTTAAAGTTCCTATCCATTTCATTGCAGCCATTACAAAATTGTTTTCTTATCAAATTCTTACCCCAGGATTAATTATAATTCTAATAATACTATAGGAATTGTTGTTTTTTTTTCATCTCTCTCCTTTCAGTCTGATCAATGTGGACTTTGAAGTAGCCTGTTTCATGTTAATTGCTTATATAGCTTTGGTCCAGGCATGTTAAGTTGTGAAATCTTTGATTCAGAGTTTGAAAAAGCCTTCTGATACTTGCTTTAAAGATTGATGATAGAATCTTCCTGTGTATGGTATATCTTTTTCTATAATGAGAAGCTGTGGCTTTTGTTCTTTATAGCTTGACATAAGCAGTGACATTATCTACTTGTGATATAATGTCCCTTGGCTCAGAATCTTGTTATAAGCAAAAACTGGAATTGGATGACCGCTACCTGAGCTTGTCCTTTGTTCTTTTCCTTCAGATGCACATATGGAGGAAATATCCAGCAATGTTCATGTTGTTTACTAGATATTCCTCAGAATTTGATGAGGCCCTAGATGTGCACTATCTTTTACTGAGAAAACTGTATGGCTCAATTTTTACACAAAAATTATTCCAGCCTACATTCTTATAATTTGAAGGGAAGGTTCATCAAGATTATTCACAGCTTACCACTGAAACCATCCACAGCTTTTCAATTTAACCATGTTACTCAGATAGGTTTTTGGGCCTTTTTTCTTCAACAACGTGTATTTGTTTCAAGTAAATGTACACCAACTATTTTTCCCACAAATGAAAATGATCAGAATTGAAATACTAATAGAACAGGTATGATAACAAAATGTTTTTGAGAAATTGTGAAGGGTTTTGGATATACTTTTTTAAATGCAAATAAACATACAATTTTATTGACCAAAAGTATATCCATACTTGGTACAGCAAACCAGCTTTTATATCTTGTCATAATATTTGTCTATGATACAAACTGGGAACATTAAGGAAATTTAAATTTTTTTAATTCACAGTGATAAAATACCACTATTAAGAATTGCCTTTTTGTATGTAAAAAAGAAATGCGACAAAAAACTCTCCGGAACATAAATATTTTTACATGTGGGGCATTGCTTGATCTTTTATATATGCTTGTAAGGACTATCATGGTTCTAAATGCACATTGATGTGTGCTTTATTGTGGTATGCTACACGCAAGGAAGCACAGTATCCATGTACTTTTCAACAGCATTGTCTGGCACATATGGATGCCCTCTATTTGACATTTTGCTATGTTTTTTTTGTTGGTGTTGTTTTGTTTTTCTTTTTTCTTTTTTGGTGAAAAGTATGTGTGCTGCTGTTGGATAAATCCTTCAATTCAACCAGTTTGTCTTTGAAGCACAGTGGAATATTGATTTTAATTTTAAGCCAGCAGGTTGTATCAAGCTGTATTGCATTAAACTTAACATATGTCACTTCCACTTTGGTGCATTATTTTTTTTTTTTTTGATTATTCATACACCTTCTAGTGAATGTACATGTATTATTTTGTGATAGATACTGTTTCTTCGTGTATTCATTAATCATTAAGTGTTTGTACAAGATGTTTTTTTCTTCACTCAATAATTAGTGAATTGCTGCTTTTGTAGATGCGACATTAGATTCTTAGTGGCCTTTTTTCTTCCATTTTTGTGGATATACCATGTCCGATCTAACAACAGCTAGAGGGTGAGATTTTGGTTCTTCAGCTGAGGGGAAAGTTATTTCTTTTGAGATTCACTCTGGCAGCGCAATATGCTTTCTGCTGGCACAAACCATCAAGTTTACTGGTGGTGTAGAAACTATCAGCATGGATATGACGATCTGTACTCATTAGCGACTTCATCAACTCGTCATCTTTTTAAACATATGCCCACTGTACAGATCTGAGCTGGGGTCACAAGAGATGATTGAACCAAAAGACATAACTAGCAGCAACAATTGGATACAGTATACACAGCCTGAAGCACTGTCATCATATAACCCAAATAGAACAGTTATACAAATTTTTTTTTTGCCGTTTGTGGCACTGCACTGTAAATACTGCCAGCTATCCCTCAAAACTACCATTATCATTGCTGGAAAGCACGTCTAATAGATTGGTTTTTGGTTTTTTTTGTGTATAGCTAGTCCACAACAAGGTGATCTCACACTTTTAGGCCCTCTGTCAGGACAGGGCACCAATGGCGGAGCTGGAACCCGCGACAGAAGGATCCCTGCAGATATAAGGGTGGACTCTAGCCCCTGTGCCACAGATAACCCCTGTCTAATGGATCAAAAAGCCCTCTTGAACTCCTTGAGTAGGTTTCAAGGACATCACAATTTTCTCTTTCTTTCACCCCGCCTCAGCGTCAGTACAGTGAAGCATTGGGATGGGAGGTGAATCACCTCAAATTTGTCTCTGGTATAACCTTTCTGATCTCAGGCTTTGGGCCTCCTTGGAAGGATGTCAATGATAGGATCTAATTTGCTACAGAAAGCTCCTGCAAATTTCAGAGAATGCATGATTGCTAACCCCTGTGCCACCAACACAATCTTAGATATACTTCTCATTAAAAAATTGTACTGTTTGATTTTAAAGAATGTGGACATTTGGATTGATGATCAAATTGTCAATAGCCTTTTAAGCAATTGTTGACGAATGATATGTATTGAGATGAACCCAAAAGCTGATTTTAACAGGTTTTTTTTCAGATGGAAATCAGAAGGGTTCAATAAAAGCAGTATCACTTGTATAAAATAATGAGGTACCATGATCGTTGAAATACCAGTCAAAAGAAGTCCCAGATTGCATTTTGAACATTTTGATTCATATATGTAATAAGAAAATGTATTTCGTGAGCTTTGGTAAGGCCAAAACTAGATAGGCCTATATAGATATAGTAATTCTGCTTTTTCCTTGTTTTCACTGCTTTTTTTTTTTCAAAACACTGAAACATAATAAGTCAAAGATTGCAGAACTAATAAATATATTTCGTCGAATCTTTCCAAAGCTTATAAAATGCAATTTCTCACCATAATTCAAAATGTTCAATATAAATGGCATTCGTAGATAAAATAAAAATGGGATTGTGAAATCAAAGCATTGATGAAGCAGTTAAAGAAAAAAGTAAACAATAAAGAGAGAGCTATATATATTGACTTTAAACATCTACATATCTCAGTGGAGATGTCAGTGAGTTGGAATTAAAAATCCTGCTGTGCCACACAGTTCTTGCACTTTAGATAAATAAAATCATCAAAGTTATCTAGATGTAGTAATGCTATGGAAAGTCTTTCTACATACAACAATTTAAAAAAATACAGTCCTTGCACTTTAGATAAATAAAGTCATCAAAGTTATCTAGATGTAATATGCAATGGAGTCTTTCTACATTCAACAATGTAGAAAAATACAATTCTTGCATTTTAGATAAATAAAGTCATCAAAGTTATCTAGATCTAGTAATGCTATGGGAAGTCTTTCGTATACAAAAATTTAAAAAAAAAGGTCAGCTGACAGTTTTGTTTTTAGTACAGTAGGCCTACAGCTATATTCGCTTAATCACAATAAGCCAAAATTCTGATTGCAATAGATGAACATTTCAAACACATGCAGCAAAAGAGAACCACCAAACGGTATGTTTAAAAAATGAAGCCTGCAATTACAAAGAACATTATCATCCATTTTGAAACTTATTTTAATCAATCAAATCAAAAACAGAAATTGTGCCTAGAAAAAACCGAAAAATTCTTTTGGAACTTTCTGCCTCATTTGCACAGATTTTTCAAAATCGGATAACATGAGGTCAAAGTTTGCAACACCTTACATTGATTTATATAAAAGTGTGGGGTTGCTTTTCAGCCCCTTGCACATTTAAAAAATAGTTAAAAAGATCAAACATCTCACAGTTCTATTTTTCCATGCTCGACAAATGCCAGTTGATGAGCTCCCCAGAACCCATAAGCATGTGTCTCTTCTTTTGTTTCATTTTGGTTGTGTGAGAGAAGTGAAGGAGAGTGTACCAAGGGCACAATGAGCATACTGAGCACTTCATACAAGACTGAATACTGGACACAAGATATACTCATAATCTTACAATGTTTGGTGCAAGCCCTTTTCCTTTCAAATACTATCTGCCTTTTTTTTTTAGTTTTATCCACAAACTGTTTCAAAGCTTTGATGTGGTAAATTGAAAAGCTTATGGTCAACAAAAGTATAGAGACTTGCAAGATAAATGTTTTTTAAAAAAAAAAATACGAGATTGCAAGATTGATTGATTAAGATTTGTTATTGATTGATGTATTACAATGTACATTTTTCATTACAGGCGATTGAAATAAAATGCACGTCAAGTGTGTTAAAATACATTATGTGGATATATTTATGATGGCGATTTGCGATGAATAAAATTTCATTTTAAATGATAAAGGCATTTCTCTTTATTATATTGGTGTAATAGCTTCACATTTTTCCTAATCGCTATTATTTATTATCGTTCTTTAAGTTTTAATTTGTAAATGAAAGTCTTCTGAAGCGGCACAAAACATAATGCCCATGCTCATTTACAAAAATAAACTCCACAGTGAGCGAGAATAGAAGTGATGGGGAAAAAAGTTTGACTTTGACCACAATATATAAAAACATTTGCGAAAAACGAATGCCATAGATATTTTATGTTAGCACTAATAGCAGCTTCATGCCTGTCAATGCTTGAACGATGGAACTGTAAGAAAGTGTTGTAAAATATATGTACACTTGTATAAAAAAATATAAAATAGGGGCCTTTTTCATGATTATTTTAAAAAATACATGTATGGCCAGACGTAACGTGTGCAACAAATTAAGTCCCATTTTCCCTTTTTTCCCACGTTTTTTTTTAAAACAAAGAAAAAAAAAATCATAAATGAGAAAAAAATAAATGATACCTGCTATTGTGTAATCTGAAGAGGAGATGAGGTCGTGATGTATTAAATAATAAAAATGCCATTTTGCACCGAAAGAAGCTTTTCAAAGAGACAATAATAAAATCGCATCGTATTTTGTTAGAGCTGTTTTCGCATTTCTGTGGGGTGTTGGTGACACTGAGTGTGAGACCTGCAGATACCTTTCTGTCGCGGGTTCGAGCCCCGCTACCGATGTCTTGGCCTGTAAGCCTTGGGATTATCTTGCTGTGGACTGGCTATACACAAAAAACAAAGCTCGCATTCCTGTAGATTTCAGTCGAATGGCACGATTGAAATGGAGCATGGACCGCTATCAAAATGATACATGTAGTGCTTGGATAATGCTCATGAAGTTGAGAAAGTTGGACGGTTTTCTTTTTATGGAAAAAGTGGAAAGGCTCGTTCAGTTAAGTCACAGTTGCAAGTTCAATAAATATATTGTTTTTCACATTAATGAATGGTTCAAGCTGGAAACAGAGCTAGATCCACATGATGACCAAAGTGTAGCGAATACGAGCACAATTATGAGGTTAAAAATTAACATTTTAAACATTTCTAAGTTGAATCTACTTATACTTGAATAAAATCTAACTGTCGGCCTCCCGCGATTCAGAATTTAAAAAAAAAAAAAAAAAAATCGACAACAATTCAGAAGAACTACGAAGTGAAAAACAATTTTTGTGATGAACTCGTCGGTATTCATTGGTTTTCCATGAAATGTGTAAATAAAAAAATAAAAAACAAAAATAAACAAAAAAAAAGAGCAATCAGAAGAACTGACATACTAATCCTGATAAACATTATTTCTTCAAAAGTAAAAACCACTACGATTTCAAAATGACAAGTCCGTTGGTGTGGAGGGCATTGTTTACCACAGTTAGTTACAGGCACAATTAGTTTCATTTCTCAAAATTACATGTATATATTTGAAAGAAAAAAATGGAATACATTAAAATAATAAGAAAAAAAAAATCACTGACTTGGCAACGTGCGAGACGTTCACAGCCACTGCCGTGACCAGGATTCGAACCTGGGTTGTCGCGGCCACAACGCGAAGTACTAACCACTATACGATCACGGCCAGTACGCCAGCTGATAAATCTGGTTAAACAATAATATATATACACAGGCAAGACAATTATGTCGTTGGGCATTTTTGTCATATATCGTTTTGAGTGTAGTTGTTGATGTTGCCATTCTTGTTTATAGCTCATTGAGTACAATGCATTTTATAACATTCTTTACAAACTTAGGGACTCGACCCCTACGTCCTAGACCGCTGAATGTGTTATTTTAAAAAAAAAGAGAAAAGAAAATAAAATAAGATGTCACTCGGTGCAAACCCTCTGGCATAAACGATTTCAGTTTTCACCCCCATGTTTGCTTTCTGTTTCAGGATTTTAAAAATGAATGCGATTTTTATTTGGTCGACCTTATTTTCCTCTACGCTCGGATAAATAGAGCCCGACCTTATTTTCGCAAGCGCTTATATAAGTTAGAGTAAAAAAGCACACGTCCCCCCGTAAGTAGTGCCTTTCCGTTCGGCAAAATAATGACTGGACCTATCTGGCCGAATGTTCGGGAAAATAGATTTACCATATTCTGTTGAAAATAATCACTTCGTTTTTATTATATTTGTAATTCATCTTCGCCTCCATTCAAATGTCATGATAATCGCTGATAGTGTTCCCTATGAATTTCATGTGAAATAATATTTCCAGTAAGAAAGATTGATTTATTGACTGCCATTTAATAACACTGTGGCTATAAACTTCGTCGAGAGAGTCAGGGAGAGAGAGAGAGAGAGAGAGAGAGAGA
>BLXT01007159.1:185279-198349 GCA_019648995.1 Plakobranchus ocellatus | reverse complement strand
ACTACTACTACTACTACTACTACTACTACTACTACTACTAGTACTAGTAATTACTAAACTACTACCACTACCTCTTCCACCTCTACTATTGCTGCTACTAAAAAAATAAATTATTTTTACAACAACAGCTACCATCACTACTACTTTTACAACAACAACGACTAGGCTACTACTACCCCTACCACTATCACTACCACCACTGCTGCCTCCGCTCTGCTGCTGCTGTTATTACTATTTCATGTGCTACTACAAGGTATTTAACATCTTTTTTTTTTTTTTACATTCACATTTGCTGTTAGAATTGGAAACTATATATTTATATTATGTGTGTGTGTCAGAATGAAGTAAATTAAAAATAAATTTCTTTAATTCTTCAAAATCAAAAACTTATTCACACAAAACAAGAAATTGTTTTGCATTGATATTAAATTTTATTGGTGAAACAGATGTTGTTGCATTGCAAAACAGGAAAGCATTTATTTTTCATGCAAAATGATTTCACTTAAGCGCTCATAAGTGTGACATTATCAAAAAAAAATGACAAAAGAAATTTCAAGATCCATTGTCATATCTGTGCTAACAAAAAAAGAAAAAGAAAAGAAAACAATTGAAACAGATAGCATTGAAATGCTTTGCAAAAGGCACAGCTGTTTTAATGCATTGCTTGTCACAGTAAAACATAATTTGTGACAAAGCCCATTTTTTTAAACATGTTATAAAATCTGGTTCAAATGTACATTTTATTCTGCATTAATGGTACGACGTTATATAATTTATTTTGTTAAATTAACATATATTATTTAATCAAGGAAGGCTTGTAAAGAAATCATTTACAAGAATTATTTCCTGCACCAGCTATAAAAGGATTACAATTTTATGTTCCTCTACTGACTTTGTGACCCCACCACCAACTATGATTAACATAGCTTATGGAATTTCACAATGGTTGAAATTTTATATCATTTTGCCTCTTCAATAGAAGCTTTATTTTATAACTCAGCTGAAAGACATGTAACACCATTTGAATAGTGATCTCGACTTCCTAAATTTTTATTTGACCCAGGAAAACTTTGTAAATAATTTTATGATTTATTATCGTCATTATCCTCACTTGCTGTATGTTTGATATAGCCTCCCACAGCATCTGTTAAATTGAAAATGTCCACTAGTTTTAACAATAAACAGCCTTGAGATTTATCTCTGTAGCCTTCCTCAGATGCCATGGATCCACCCTCAAGAATATCTGCTTTTTCTCCTCTCCTTTTTGAGTGTAGCATCTAGATTGTGTTTGTCCATGGTGTCATGTCTTTTCAGATGTCCAAATAACAGTTATAAACATTTACCTGTTGGATATGATGGTCAGCTGTATCCTTATGGTATTTTTTTTTTTATTGTTTTTTTTTTTTTTTTGGTCTTCATTTTATCTATGGTGTTTTAAGCCATTCACTTAATTCATGTAATGAGCAGTCTATCTCAGAAATTCTAGAAATCTAAAAAAGAGTGGGACAAGGGTGTTGTTTAAACTCTTATAGCTCAGTCAATTTCAGTTAAATGTGTATGTATGTGTGCACAAATCCTTGAAATTGACTTGTAAGTGGTTTTGCTATGATTTCTAAGGGTTAAGCCATGGGGAAGTTAGAATTATTATAAATCAACACGGTGAAAACAACTTTGAGCAAATAGAATTATCCCAGGTAATATTCACGAAAGACCTTGCTTACCAAATTGATACTGTCTGCTCAGATTTGTAAATGGCATAGAAATACAATATAGAAATTCTTTAAAACCATTAGTTTTCTTTCTTTTCATATAATCTCTGTTTGGAATTTTTTTTTTTTTTTTTTTATTTCATCATCTTTATAGTTCTTTTCTTTTTTTCTGATTTTTATTCACGTGGCTTTATGAAATTGCTACATCCAGGTATTAAGTAATTAAATAAAATATAATTTGGTGGGAAATAAGTCATATAAATATTAAAAGAAAAAAAAAAAGAATAAAGATGCCACCTCATATGAATTAAGAAGACAAACAATTGCAGTCACTATTAAATAATATTTCATGGTACATTAACCACCAGACTGGGAGTAAAAAAGTTACTACCCAGGAAAAGAGGATATGCAACAGCCCGATTTTTTATAAAAGTTTTATTAGTGAGAATTTATTTCCTACGTAAGTTGAGATTTAACTTGAATTTTTTATTTTTTGGTGATTCATATGGTAATGTAAAAAAAAAAATAGAAAACCTTTATTTTGATCATTATTATTATTATCATTTTCAGCAGCTAAAATACCTTCAAAATGTCTGCTGTGGCTTTAAGTCTAAACGTCAACATTGAAGAGCCCCGATATGATCAGTCTACTTATTCAGGCAGGGCCAAGCATTTCTTCATAACTACAAATCCACTTAATCTGTTTGTCTCTGGAAAAGCACTTGATGAGGCAAAAGATGTTGTTGAGAGATACAGGTTATGTACATTTGAAACCTTTTTTTTTAGTAATGCTTGTATTTTAAGCACCCTCTCAGAAGTATACCTTTTTTTTTATAGTATTATCTGCTGACTAAAAATAAAATGTATACATTTTTTATCATATCAATAGCTTTTAGTAGAATCTAAATATCAACTGAAAAGGCTTTACCTTGCTGAGAAACAAATTCAGACTTATGATTTTAGTGCGCACTTAAAACATTTAAGTCTTTTAATTTTTACCAGATCTGTTTGCTTCAGATTTTTTTTTTGTCAAGGCTGATGATTTTGTGTACGTAATACAAAAGAACTGAACTTCATGGTACAAACATAGTGTTTGCTTTCATTATGGGTTTCTTTATTTCATTTTATTTTTTTGTATTGAAATATGTTATTATACTTTTGGGAATGAAATTACTCCTTTGTTTTTTAAGTTCTGTTATTTGTTTTTAAAAAAAAACCCAATACTTTTTGTTTTACTGTTAGAACTTCATAAATTATTTATGACATTCTTATATCAATTTAAAAAATTGAATTGACATATCAGTTTGATTTTTCGCAAACTAATCAGTTGTATTTTACCTCACAGGAAAGGGGAGGTTCCTTCGAATCTTACTGAAGAAAAACTATGGGAAGCCAAGCATCTTTATGATTCTGCATTTCACCCAGACACAAAAGAAAAAATGTTTATTCTTGGTCGAATGTCAGCCCAAGTGCCTATGAACATGACCATCACTGGCTGCATGATGACATTTTACAAGTAAGCAATTAAGTAATAAATAAGTAAGATTTTTTAAAAAATTGATAGATGATAGATTACTTAACAGTTTTTTTGAGAAAGAAAAATCAAAAGAATGATAAGTGCGAACAGAAAATAAGCAAAATATTTTTTATATTGACCTTTTATGCAGCTGGGCCTTAGAAAAATTGATTTTTAATTTCACAGTTTTACTCTATGACAAAAAAAAATTATTGTAGAATACTTTATTCCTCAGGTCTTCACACTTTTAGAATTTGAGTAAGAGGGGAAAATGTACTTAAATTGTCATCAATACCATAGCCTTGTTTGGTGGATATATTATACACTACATTGTTCAGTCTAATACCTGTGGCTGTCCTCCCAAAAGGAACATACTCTATGCATGTATAGACAGATGACAATTTTTCAGTTTTAATCCTAAAAGAAATGTTACAGTGTTTATGTAACTTTCACAGCCCAGCTGAATTTTTTTTAGCCTGTATGAAAAAAAAAAGTCTTTCTCAACATTCAAATGGCGATGTTAAATGCTAACACTCAAAACAATCAATTCTATGCTTTGGTAGACAATCAATGATAAAAAGACATTACTGATCGATATGCTCAGAAATCAATAAATTTGGCCTTTGAACTCCTCAGTAATGAACATTTGTTTATGACACACAGCAATTTTATCTAAAATGGGATTTATTCAGCTTCTTTTCAATTTTATTTTGTCAAATAAGCCAAGTTGATGGGAAGTAGAAAAAGCTCACTGAATTGGATAATGCAAATGCAAAATGAAAATAAGACATAAACTCAGAGATGAAAAATTTGTCATTTTCATAAAAATTTAATGTGAAGTGAAATTATTATTATTATTTTTTTAAACCGAATCATCAAAACAACTGTTTTGATGTTATATAAAATTCATGTTCACCAATGTCTCATTCTGATGAGCAGAGAAGTAATTAGAAACTGAACAAAACATAACATCCAGCCATATTCAATGTCACTCTGCCCTCTCTTCAATTTCTGCATCCTGTGTTACTCTTCATAAGACTTGAGCATGTTATCTATCAAGGGACATGTCTGATGAGAGAAAATGATCATTTTTAAGATGCTATCAAATTGAAAAACACAAAAATGTAATCATACCCTGTATGCCTTAATTTTAGAACCCCATCTTCTAAAAATATTCAGCTCACTTGACCTCCTGCAAGTCTTTTAGTTTTAGATTCAACCTAGATATTACAAATGAAGTTTCTTTTCTATTTCATCAGGACCACCCCAGCTGTAATATTCTGGCAGTGGTTTAACCAGACATTTAATGCTATTGTAAATTACACAAACCGGAGTGGAGACACACCAATTTCTCCTAAGTAAGTTTTTGTAAATTAAAAGGACATAATTTGGGCATTAATTTAAACACTTGATTTATTTGATCAGAGTTTTTCTGCTTAAAAAAATCTTCATTATGTTTGTGTCATATTCTCTGTTCTTTTTTAAGTATGGTCTCTACTGTGTGACTCACAGTAGTATTGATTGGAAATTTTGCAGGACGTAAGTTTTTTAACTGATCTTCATCAGCATAGACTAATATCCAGCTGTCTTCAGTCTTGAGGAATAGAGTGAGAAGTTTCAATTTTTGTGTTTTATTCTTATGTTTCTAAAAGATAATAGTTTAAAATTTTACTGGTGCAATGATCTAGAAAACTCAAAAAAGATCAAGAAGATTGTAGCATGATTGGCAAATCTACAAATGTTGAAAAAGTGACATCTCTCTGAGCTGGTAGGATGATTTTCAAATATAGAAATTTTGAAAAAAGTGACATTTCTCTGCTGATTCTTATAAACATCACTGCTGAAGTGTGCATACAAATGCTCTTTGAAGAGTTTGTCAATTTGGAAAAGCAGGCTATTGTGATTGTCACTTATAGGCTTCTACATCACAATGAAATTCCATTAAAATTAGTAAGTCAGGAGCTAAGTTACCTTGTCTTCAAAATGATGAGATGACAACTTGAACTATTAAAGTACAAAAAAAGGATTTGATGAAAAAAGAACAAACTCATAAAATGAAACTGTTGCATGAGTTGTTTTAATTTGTTGTTACTGGATTTGTAGCACAATGCATCCATTCCATCTTAAGGCAGCTTGGCTTATCATATGCAATGGCAACCGGTGGTGCAGTGACAACAGCTTTAACCCTCAATAGCATGGTTAAGGTAAGAAACAAGATTTTGTACAATTATGAAGATATCAACTTTTTAATAAGAAGCACTTGGAAGTAGGCAATAAAAGGAGTATCAACAATACACAAGATTTAGAATGTCACTTTAAAGGCTTGATTTGGTTATCAAAAAAGGTGCATACTTGAAAGAAAGGATATTCTTTTAATTTTTTTTTCTGCTGTCTGAACTGATAGCCTCCCACATGATGGCCAAGGGCCTTACCAATCATTGCCATTGTTAGCATCATGTAGATAACAATGAAAACAAATCATTGAATCATGGAAAATATCTATGAATTTGAAAACATCTCACACCTCTGTTTATGGAAGGGTTATCAACTGTAAAACTTTTCTCCTTTTGTTTTTGTTTTTTTTTTTTTTTTCTCTTAGAAAATGCCTCCCATTGTTGGTAGGTTTGTGCCATTTGCAGCTGTAGCAGCAGCTAACTGCATCAACATTCCATGCATGAGGAGCAAGTGAGTTTTAATTTGCATTTTGATATTGGGGGAAAAGTCTTTCGTCTTTTCATCTATATAACAAACAGTTGACAAAGATGTATCTTTAGAAAACATCTGCTCCTCAATCATGGTTTTTGGCTTGCATTCTTTTTTTTTTTCTCTCTGTATCTAGAGTTCAGAGTAGTTTATCTAATTTTTATTTTCGATAATTGATTTGTGGACTGTACTTACTCCCAGATCAATATGTCAGGTCTGTCAAAGAGTCATTGTTGAGTCATTTAGTGATGTGTGGTTTCAAGAAAGGAAAACTAAAAATTCATATATGTATTTGATTTGTGAACTTTGACTCGAATCATTATTAGTCTATCAAAGTGTCATTGTTGAGTCACTTACTTAAGGCTGCATGGTTTCTTGTGTAATAAAGAAAACTACAAAGTTCTATATATTTGGTTCGTGGGCCACTCTTAGTCACTTACTTAAGGCTGCATGGTTTCAATTAAAGAAAACAACAATTTTTTACATTTTGTTGTCCAGCATTCATTCCTTTCAATTAATAGTGCAAAAAGGTTCTCTGCATTCTACGCTATTACAAAAAAAAAAAAAGCAATGCCAACATTGCTAATCCACTCTCTCTTACTGCTCCCCTATCTTTAAAACGTTACTCAAATTTCATGTGATCACTTTCTCTTTTCCCACTTCATCCATGCAAACATATTGTCACCTTGGTAACAAAATGATCTATCTAAAAATCAGCAATTCTGACAAAAACTAAAATATATATGAAAAGCCTCTTTGTTGACAATATTTTGTATATTAAAAATATTTAAATTATTTAAATTTGGCCCAGCCGATTTTTCCCACTATAACACAGATGAAAAGATAATTTTTTAAAGATTAGCATGGTGGGTCAGTGTCATTTTGATTTATCTCTGAGATAGACCATTATGTTAGCAAGGTGACGGTATAGACCTTTGAAGCCTGCTCCCAAGTCTGAGCAATCAGATTTTTGGTTTGAAGGAAACTGGAGAATATTTCTTAATTTACGCAAATATAGATGAGGCTACTTTGATAGACTGACTCAGTGTTTGCATAGTGTACATCAATTCTTGATATTTGAAGAGAGAAATAAAAAAAAAAGAAATATTGGATAACTTTAACCTTTTTATCCTTTTAATCTATTTGAAGCACAACTTCCATCATATAATTCACACAGAGTTCCCTCAAGCCCAGTGATTTTCACATAGCACAATTATTGCTGATGAAGAGAAATTATGTCAAAAGCTTCAATCATTACTGCCAGGTTAAACTATCAACTACAGTATTTTTTGTTTCTACTTACAGTGTGCAACTTAAAATAATTCAAGCTGCCAGAGTATATGACATATCAAGTTTGGTTATGTGGCCTTTCATGCACTTTTAAACTTATTTAAAAAATTAGAAAATCTTAATAAACACAAATTTGATCGTTAGATTGCAAATGGTTTTTGTTTTTTTTATTCATTTGCTCATATTTCCTCTGATTCAGAGAATTGCTGTCTGGAATACCAATATTTGATGAAAACGGTAAAAGATTTGGGGAGTCAAAGAGAGCTGCAACAAGTGCTATAAGTCAAGTAGTAGTTTCCAGAATAATCATGGCCATGCCAGGAATGAGTAAGTTTATTTGCAATATAATTTAAAGGAAAAAACAAAAAGAAGAAATATTAAATTATGTTTCAAGTGGCTGTATATTTAGTGGTATAAAAATAAATTTGAAATTGAAAGTCTATTTGGATGAACAATTTTTTTTTCCCTCTACCTTTTTACTGTTCCTTCAGTGATATCACCAAAAAGAACAAATGACTGTATTTTATTGGTAATTATGTTAAATTATGTATTTCACAGATTTTAAGGCTTTATGTATCTGCCATACCTGCACATTCACATACAAACTAATGCCTTAAATATTCTTGCTTTTCTCCTCTCAGTGATACCTCCTTTTATCATGAATTCATTGGAAAAGAAACCTTTTTTGAAAAGAATGCCCTGGCTGAATGCACCAATTCAAGTATCTTTGATTGGCTGCCTGTGAGTCATTATCCTTGCAAAAGCTTAGAAACAAAATGAATCTCTACTTTTATGTATGATAAAAATTCTGCATGTACCGGTATTATTGTTACAAGCAAGACAATATATAAAATAAATCTTTAACATAGGAAAAAAATTAATCCATGGGCCAGGCCATTGTAATTTTTATAAAAATAGGAAATAATGCACCTTTTCATCCATACTTTTTTCTGCACATTTCTTCATGTCTCTAAGTTGTAACTGATCATTGTCTGAATATAGATTAAGATATCTCCCAATTCACTATTTGCAAAACCTTGCCAAAGTTAAATTTTCTCTATTCTCTTTGCAGAAGAGAGCTCTATTACATCTGTATTAATGAGATGAATAAATGACAAAACTTTTAGGACTATTCAAAATAACTTTCAAGCTTGATGCAATAATTAATGAAAAGTTTTATAATAGTTTTTATTTTTTTCTCAGGCTTATTTTTGCAACACCATTATGCTGTGCGTTATTCCCACAAAAAAGGTGAGAGCAGATCATTGAGAAAATGAAATAATGCAATGCCTTAAATGATTTATAATGCAGTATCCAAGATATTGTCAGTATAGAGAAAATAAAATAATATGATTCATTAAATGATTTATAATGCAGTATTCAAGATATTGTGAACAAGTGAGCAGTAGACTATAGAAAAAAAAACTCTTCAAACAATTTATCATGCAGTATCAAAGATATTGAATTAAGTTATGATTTTATACAATGATACTTTAATGCAACAATACTTTTGCTTCAATTTTTTTCTCTTTCAAAATCTTCTTGATGTCAAAGTAGAGGTATATTGAAGGATGAATTTTGCAGTTAGTTCCTCTTTTATTGGTATTTTTCATATTTAGTCCTTCACTTATCATTGAATAATGTCCTGCTGATCTATCTATTATATTTTTCTTTTATGTCAAGTTCAATGATTTTAAAATTGTGGAAGTTAAAATGAATTAAAATTCGAATTTTTTACTTCAGCAAAATATTTGGAAAGAATTGATGATGTAAAAAAAAAAAGCATTTTTTGGTACCACATAACTGGTCACGCAAAGAAGATCTACAGTGGAAACCATATATGACAGGCCTGGTAATAACAGGGATTTTTTAAATCCCCGTCTTTTCGTAGTCATTATCTGTTTTAAAAATTATTAGCAATAATAGGGCTTCATCGAATCGCAGTATGTTATAACAGGGTCACAGACTTGTTCAAATAAGGAAGAGCACATTGTTGGAACGAGCCCGTGCGAAGCCGAGTCACTGCAATTATGTACTCTACTGCAGGTGAAGCAAAAGGGGGCTGCGGTGTGCTACATAATTTGATCTATCATCAGGCTTAGCTACATGAACACATTTTAGTCACGTAGCAGATCTTGCCATGAGGCTTTCACATCACATTCGCACACATTCAGTAATGCACCCTGTTAGCAACAGATACTTCTTTTCATGATGACCACCAACATTGTCAAAAGCAAAAGAAGATGCCTTTCAATTTACAAAAAGTATGAAATCATCCAGGCTTTTAGCAAAAATGCTAGATTAGTCCATATGCTAACTTCTCTTGCATTTCTGATTTAACAGGGATTGATATAACAGGACTATTGCTCTGGTCCCACCATTCCTGTTATATCCGGTTTCCACTGCATATAGAATTTTTTTTCCCTTTATTTCCATTCATGTATATTTACTTTATACCCTACCACTGTTATGCAACTGTCAACAAATGGTTCATTTTGTATCGATGGGAAACATTTAATTTTTTAAATATTGATTGTATAGTTCAAATCCTCTTTAGATATATTTGTAATATTTGCCTTTTTTTTTCATCCCAGCTCCATGGCAGTATCTCATCTTGAGCAAGAAGTGAGAGAGAAGATCCAAGCCATGCCTAATGCCCCTACAGTTGTTTATTTCAATAAAGGACTCTGAACAATAGCTGTAGTAGTACCTGATATAGAATGTTGAAAAGTTAATGCATGATGCTTCCTGTTCCAACACTGTTACTTTTATACAAAATTTAGGGTTGTTTTGCTTAGAAAGCTTCAAAATTATGCAGGATATCAAGACTTACTTTTTGTTGAAAGAATATTCAGAAAAAAAAATATGTCTGCTTTATGTAATAACAATACATCTGTGGTGCGTCCAGTCCGTATGAGACATAACAAATTTAAGAAAAAAGAAATCTTAAGTTTCCTTTCTTTGACATCCCTTTTGGAAAAATTTTTTTAAATCTTATATTTTAACCAGGAATCGACCTCAGGTTTCTCAGTAAGACATTTCTGATCATTTTAATGGTGACAAATGTTCAAAATGCTATTCCTACTTGTTTGGTCGGGTCTTGAGATGTTTTGTCTATTTGCAGGCACAAAATAATTTTTTTGCTAGCTTTTTAGCATATACTATATTGGAAAAGATGATCTATATCTCTTGTTTTCTTTTACACATTATTTGAGAATGACATATATAAGGTTATTAGTAATCTCCACCAATTTTTCTTACAAAGTGTTGATGAATTGAAAATTGAAAATTTTCATTTGTCATAGTCTTAAGAACTTTTTTTTTATTTCACTGTCTTGTCTCCCAGTGTTTCGTGTTATTTATTTCTACTTTTGCAAAGTTATTTCTCATCCTTATAGTTAAATTATATTTTTTGACATTCTTCAATTTTTTGTCATGTCGAGAATGTTTTATTCATTTTGAATTACAGATATTGAGTTGCACAGAGCTAATTAGAAAATTATGCTCAAGTTTTTATTTGGCTGGAAACTAAGTTTCTTCTGAAGTGAGTTTGATTCGCTGTGATATTATCAAAATGATAAATTACTAATTTAAGTCTTACATTTGTTACTAGCTTTTGGGGTTTTAAAACTTAAATATAAACCGACTTAGAAAATGACTCTTTGGCCTTTCCCCCCAGCAGCTTTGAAAAGCTAACATACTAACAATACCTTTAAATATTTTGATCATTTTTAATAAAATATAGTGTTTGTTTGTTGCTTTTTTAATGGTACAATCCTATTTAAATACAAATCAATCTCTATTGTTGTGCTGAGTATATAACTTATTTCTTGTTTAAAAAAGCTGAGCAAATTTTATTTTTTCATGTCACACTCTACATGACCAAGCATTAACAGAAATTGCAATAAAATTATTGTACAGCCATGAAAGTTTCATCCCAGTGAACTGAATTTTGTTCAATTTTTAAATTGCCTCAATCGCCATGTTTTTTCGTTGTAAAATGTAAAATATAAAAGTTAAATTATATTGAGGATTCATATTGCATTAAAAATCAATGTTACATAATTTTTTTAAGCAAGTAAAATGTCAGCTGTCTTACAGGTTGTAGCAAAACCGTTATATATTTCAGTCTGACAAGTCATATGTCAAACACAACATACTGTTTGTAAAAATGGGTTGAATTTTACAAGTTCATGCACGAATGGAACGCGTATATGCCACTGCTTTGTATTTATTTTGTGTTTTGTTTTATTAATTGCGACCAAATTGTTTTTTTTTTCTCAAATTTTTGTTATATTATTATTGGTACAATTCAGCTAAAGATTATTTTTTGTCACTGTAGCTTTTTTTTTTTTTTCAACAAATCTCAAAAGTAAAATGAAACGGGAAAACTTGATTTCTTTTAGAAATTGAAAACATGACTTGTACCTAAAATAATAGAATTTGAGAAGAATAAATGTTAAAAAGATAAAGCGAATTCACAATCTGTGTTATAGCATTCATGATAAAATGAATCCCTCACTTACATCAAATACTGAGGGCATCAATTTTGGGTAGGCTTAGATTGTTGTATTTGATCTTCTGTCCTCATAATATCTCTACCTTATTTTTCCATTACTACAATGTCAAATTGCCATGTGATTATTGTGTTTTAGTCTGTAGTTTCACAAAAGTATTTGTATGTTTTAGACTTAACACTGAATGAAACAGACAATAAATAAATTTTTTTTTCATCTAAAATTTGTTTTCAAGTTTGCCTAAATAAGTTTGAAAAAATGTATCACTGAAAACTGGTTTGATTTTATAAAATTTTATTTATTGAACATTCCAATATTCAATTTCACAAGCACACACAATGAGTAGAGGAGTGAAAATAATTATAATAAAGCTATGTAACTACTAGATAATAATAAATAAAATTAATCTTCAGCTGTATTGTATCAGCAATTAGATTTTAAGCTATTGGTAAGTCATCAAAAAAAAAAAAAAATATATATTTTTTTCACTGTAATTAAATATTAAAAAACAACAAAGACATTAAAAAAAACATGCACACATAAAAAGACACTCCTTCCTGCTCCCTTCCAGAAAAAAAAAAAAGGAAGGAGACCCTATAAGAGTCTTCAAAAGTTACGTGACGAAAGTTAAAGGTGAAAATTAAATAAACAAAACCACCAAAACAATAAATAATCCTTTTCTTATCATACTGTTTGACTACAACATACCTACCAAACTTATGTCATGTGTTTTATCAGACAATTTCAGGGGTAGGAACAGAAAATGTGAGCTATACTGAAAATTCGCATCTACGGGAAAACCAAGATGGTATTGGACCCAGAAGTGTAATGAATGAATTTAAAAATGGTGGAACAGACACATGGATTCTGACCCCCCCCCCAAACACACACACTCTTTTCTATTTGTGCCTTTTCTTTTGTTTTTTGCTGTATGGAATTCCGTATCAATACCGCAGGTCTCACACCCCTGCAATTTGTAGTGCTGTGTTTAAACACAGGTCAATGATTCTGATAGTTTAAGAAAGTTTGATAATAAAATTAATAGGTATTACATATCAGGAATATAAACTGAATGATTATTGGTCAAAAGCTATGTATATTCTGTAGTGTAAGAGATGTGTAGCTTTTATCACAGATATATGAATATAAATTTGAGGCAAGTTTTTAACTATGGAACAAAACAAATAAAAAAAAAAAAAGCTCAAAATTATACATTTCAAGATAAATATATATGTGATACACATCAATTAACTTGATGCATTTTCTGCTATAAATACAAGTGAGAGTCAAGCCATTAGATTTTATTTCACTCATATCACTGATCACCTTGCACCC
>BLXT01007159.1:147034-180676 GCA_019648995.1 Plakobranchus ocellatus | reverse complement strand
CCCCCCCCTCCTTCCCCTGTAATATTACATTGTTGTCTTGTTATAATAATAATTATAACGATAAAAACAACAACAGTGATAAAACTTATGATAATAATAATAATCGCCAATGGTGTGCTAACTTATTAAGCATTAACTGTAGTTTAAGAATTGGGTTTTTCAAAATGTTGAATGTCAATGACATAATGAAAACATATGCTATGTGTGCATTCTTCTTGAGTTACAGATGAGAAAGCCGCCGAGAGAAGCTGAAAGTTTGAAGGGGTGTAGAACGCATACTGTTGCTACAAAACCACTATTATTTAATTATTTTTCTTTAAAATGCGTATTCTTGCATCAGTGGTTGTGAAAGAAGATAGCCTGCAACTGGCTTTCTTTAGGATTTTAACCTAACGCTTGATTAAGACTCACAAGGAATAGCAGACATCCTGGCACATATTAGTTGCTTTTTGAAACAAATGTCAATAATCGGTAACCTGAGAATAGATTTTGTTGGATTCGAAGTGCCTGGAGCTCTCAGTAATCATTAAGTATGCAAATCTGTAAATATCCGGATGATGAAAGAATTTGAATAAATTTCCAAAGCAATGACTTATTGTCGCAGTCTTAAACAATTAGGCTCACTACTTTGTGACTAGGTGAACATTCAACATTAGATTATCTTGTGAATTAAAAGCGAGCTATAAATGAATTACTGTATTTGAACCTATTTCTTTTATTGTGTAACGGTCAAGCTGCTTTTGTGGACCACTCATGACGATAATAATAAAAATAATAACAATAATAAGAAGAAGAAGGAGAAGAACAAGAATATGGTATTTATATCATGCAAACCCACAGCACATTCACTGCTCTATACACTTTACATACATATTCATGAAAACCATTCATATGCACATATGCAATTCTACATTTATGCAGTAAAAAAAATCAAACTGGCAAAAATGGAAAATGAACATTCTAATATAATTTTAGGGGATAAAATGGACTGATTCATTTAATGATTGATGTTAAGTATAGTTACCTCTCCCTTTTTGTGTTATTTTTTATGTTGCCATTTTTTTCCTTTTAATTTTTTCCCCTCACAAAAGTGTAATATTACACTGGTTCAAGAACTCCCCTCCCCCCTCCCCTCAAAGGCTTAAAATTATATTTGAACGTCCCCTTAGATCTACAAGTAAATGACTTGTTTCATGTTCTCTAAGTCTCTCATTGCCATACTTCAACTTGAAGCAAGGGAAGATCAATTTATTCACTTGAAATACTTTATCTTTTGCAGATAGAGGATATAAGTGACAGGACCTACTTACCAGTTAAATAGTCTTAAGAAATAAACTACCAAGCATTCCTTGGTATATAGGATCAACTAATGTAATGTTGACCATCTATTTATTTTTTTTTTAAAACTGTCAATGCCAAATCTTTCATGATTTGTTTATATGAAGATGTCAAAAAATAGAAATTTGACTCAAAATTCCATGACCCCCTTACAATTGTGTTTAAACTTTTGGTACATTTAATTGATCAATATGAAGTTGAATATGATACATTCATAATCTGAGTTTAAGGTTAATAAGAGTATGAATTCAGTGGACTCCACTATCTCAAATGTCAAATATCAACCCTTTTTTCCCACCATTCTTCACAATGTTTTTTATCGTTATACTTACCCTATTGAACATTCGTACTCTCAACCTGTTAAGCTTCAACTCAGCTTCTGCTCTTTGTTTTTCTTGTTTTTGAACAACTTCATGAAGTTTCTTGTAGCGTCTAAAAGACAAAGAAAGTATCATAGATGACTACATTTCATGTTTTGATGCAGGATTAAAGAAGTGAGATGATGACAAGAGGAAAGATAAAAAAAAATGATTCGCAGTACAGTGATGCAAAAATATTCAGGTGCTGCTTAACTACAAAAGATCTCAAATTACTCACAATGCCTTGGTTTTTAAAAAAATGAGAAATCTAATTCATGCTCAGTTTAAAGGTAGGATTGTTTCTGCATTTTGCATATTGTTTTTTAAAGCCCTGATCACGAGCATATGAATTGCTTAAGTAATTAATTTTTTTTTATTAGCTGTGAAACCTTGACATTTGCAAAGAATTAAGGAAAAAAAGTATGGGTCTCACTTCTGTGTCAAAGCTTTCATCTCACTCTTAGAGAATACCCTTCTCTTTGGCTGATACAGATTCTCTGAAATAAAAAAAAAATACTGATACTCAATTGGGCCTTTCTCTTTTGTAACTGGAGATTCTTTTTTCCAAAATTTAGTAAAAAAAAAAAAAAACGTGACGCAATTTTGGGGTCAACCTTTTGGAAATGGCTCATATATCTCCTTTACCATCAAAAGAATTATTTTTTTATCTTGAAAATGCAATTCACAGCGTAACATTTATCCGTCTAGATTGCATTTTAGTTGCAATCGGTGATGCGCCATGATGCGTGACGATACGCACTACTACCGTATCAGGGAAGCGTAGCATGACTGATAGTCCCGGTTGATGTCATTGTGAACTGTGCAATTGTTATTTTCTACTTCATCATTGCATAATTGAATTTAACATTTACATAATCATTTCTATCCTCGTCCCTTAGAAATATATCATCATTACAAGTGCAGTCTTGGATCAGTTCATATCTCCTACATTTGTTTTGAAAAAAATCGAAGTTTTTATCTAAAATACTTTTTTTGTGCGGCATTGAATTAACTTGTGTATTTTTTATCTTTTCCAATTGATATCGACACTGATCGATTGTATTTAATTGTCAATTGTGAGGAAATTTCCCCCTCGAAAATAATTTTTTTCCTTCACTTGGATTATCCTGAAGAGTGCCTCTCTGTAGTGCAACAATTCTATAATCCGCGGCCGTTTTCAAAATTCCTAAAAAAAGTGAAATAAATTTGATTGTGAGTATAAAGCAAATTGAAATCAAATTGTTCTATTATTATTCATAATTTATCATTATTCTCTAATAGTTGATAACCAAATACGTTTGTTTCATCTACATCTAAAAGAAAGCCTAAAATTTTATTTCGGTTTGTTACATTGTCAAATTATTTTTAAGTATTAAGATTTTAATTTAAAAAGTGTGTGTATCTAACAGGTGATTTGTGAGTGACATTTATTGTAAACATGGACTACAATGAAGCTGTCCATGTGGCTAATATTAACAACCTATGCCGATTGTGCGGCCGATTACTCCAATCGAAAAAACAATATAAAAAGCCTATTAAAAAAGTAGATTACGCTCAGGACTTGTTATTTTATTTAAATATCGATATTTTACGTGACAGCGAATGTCACTCTAGTCATATATGTTTAAAATGCGTAGATAATTTAAGAACAATAAAGAGACGACAGAGTGCGGCCTCCCTTCAAGCACTGAGAAGAATGGTGGACAGCAGCAGTCATGTTTGGACACCCTATTGCAGCACAGTAACTATTCAGGAATGTGTGACCGGCTGCAGCCACAGGCTTGGACAGAGCACTGGCTGCTTCAGTCTCCCTCTCAACCAGCAAACCCATGCTGTAGTACACACACCTAGCACTTCAGACACCACAGAAAAACACCTGATAGGACACACAGATGCTACTCACACATATTTGGAAACAAATACAATCAGCACAGAAAACTCAAAAGCAGACAATACTACAGCACTATACACATTACATAACACAATCTCAATTGATACAAGCACACACACACAACAGGCAGGCATTTCTAACATTGGAAACACACTCAGTTCGGACTGCAGCAACGAAAACCCAAGCATGGACATCACAATTACAGACCTCTCAATCCCAAACATTGATTCAGACATTAACATGACTGAGAACATGGCTGAACCCAGTGTGAGCAGCAAACCACACTTCATTACTCCACTGGTTCCCATGGCCTCATCAACACCAAGAACAATCAAAGCACCACAAACAACAGACAGCTCAACATCACCTATGATCAAGCACATTAAAACATTTAATCACTCACTCAGCCTACCAGTAGATGAGCCACTTTCGAAAGATGAGGAAACACTTAACACACACTTGGTTAGGAGAAAACTTTACACAGATCCACACAAAAAGACAATAAAATGTAAAACTAAAGGACAGCCCATTCTTCTCCAAAAAGTCGTTGCACCAAGAAAACAATCACAAGTTAAAACACCTACCAAAAAAAAAAGAGCACGCATTATAGAAAACATTAGGACATCTGTTGCAGGCACTTCGAAGGATGCAGAAGACATACAGTTAGCCGTAGAACTTAACAGAGTACCAACAATTCGTAGACAAGGGATTTACAAGAGGGCGGGATTAAAACAAAAGATTAAACTTACAGGGGAACAAACATTAGCAATGAAAGAGGAATTAGGTATGAGCTGGAGGCAAGGGAGAAATCACGGGAAACTATGAAAAAAAAAAATAGGGGTTCAATTGCGAAATGAAAAATCTGTTAGAAAGCTTTCTAGGGATGTTGTTTCAGATTTTGTAGAGGTAGGCGGAAAGACTTTCATAGATGCACAGGAGAGGAGTTTCAGGGAACGTTCGGTAGAATAAAAGATTTAACTAGATTAGCAGATCATTTGTTAGATTTATATGCACAGAAAAACAAGCTGACACGGCACAACAAAAACATACCACATAACGAGATTTGGGTTAAAACTGGGGGCGATCACGGCAAAAATTCTTTGAAACTTACTTTACAAATTGCAAATTTAGACAGGCCTAATTCTCAATTAAATACGGTAGTTATAGCACTAGCCTTGGTAAAAGATTCATATACAAATATAGTTAGGTTTTTAGAGGGAGGGTTGGGGGATGAGCTTGTTGCTCTGCACTCTCATATTTGGCAAGAAAAAACAATAAAAATCTTTCTCAATGGAGATTACGATTTCTTGTGTAAAGTGTATGGCTTGTCAGGACCTCAAGGCACATTTCCTTGCCTGTTGTGTTTGATGTCCCGACAAGAAATGCACTTGCACAGCACAAACACACAACTTAGATCACTGGACAGTTTGATTTCTGACAATTTATCATTCATGCAAGACAACGCAGACAAAAAATCAGCAGCAAAATACAACAACTCACTTCATGCACCTATCCTTAGTATTCAGTTAGACAGAGTATCTCCACCTTATCTTCACATCTTACTTGGAATTGTTTTGAAGCACCACAAACTTCTGGAAAATGCAGCACATCTATTAGACACAAAAATTACAACCTTATAGCCGATTCACATCTCACAGATTTAGGTAAACTTGTCAAACAATATGGGGGTCAGTGGCAGCAAGCTCAGTCACTGCAGGAACAGCTAGATTTTCAGTATGGGTGTCTTGTTTTAAGTGATAGGGATGAGGATAAAGAGATATACAGAAAACAAGTAGAAGATACAGAACACAAGCTTTCACAGTTAGGCACACGTTTAGCACCACGATCAGGGCCAATAGCATCTTCACTAGACAACATTCTTAACAAACATCGCATAACACCACAGGCATACCATAGTAGATCTTTTGTATGGAAATCACTGTCACAAATACATTAGCGCAGCAGTTTATCAAGACCTTACACAAACAATTACCACACAAACAAAAGCATGCACTAACGAGCCCATGGTAGTGGACGAAGCATACACACTCAAACTATTATTTGACGATTTAAACACTGCATTCAAAAAAATTCATGAATTTGTCTCACACTCAAACCCCATAAATATAGACTCGTTAGATAACACCCAAAACCTTATTAACAATTACATGACACTGTATAGAAGGCAATTCCCGAAAAAGACATTCCTCAAACAGCACATATTAGAACATCACATAATACCAGACATTAGACAATATAAACTAGGGCTGGGGTTGCTGGGAGAGCAGAGGACTGAGAGCAGCCATCAAACAATTGCCTATCTTGAACAATTTCGAGCAATCGGCATCAAACACAAAAAAGCCAAAGTTAAATACATTCTAAGAATATTTACAAGGCTTCGTGCTCAGATCTAAATTCTAGTCATTGCCTAACTTATAGTTCTTAAAAACCATGTGATATTATTTATTGTTTTACTCCGTTGAGATCCAGTATTATAATGTAGTTATTCATGTGTGATCCAGTATTTATTTTATGATTCAGTATAATTATGTAGGCCTTAAGGTAGTTCTGTTGTGCGATACGTACAAAAAATATATTGATCATTGAAAGAAAAGTCACCCGCCTTCTTCTGACTTCAATTAAAAGCCTCCTAGATGTGCCGCGGTTATGATTATCATGTGAGTCTATTCATGTATGTGCTGTCCATCATTTAAGCAAGTTTCTTTGTTTTTCGTCAGGCCATTTTTCGTTAATTGCTCATTAAACCTGACAATTGTATTGTTCTTAAGGATGTAAAAATAAAAGTAAATTAATCTAAACAGGGCCGCTTCCATTTAGCCTATGGCCCCCATTATTCTATCTAAGGCAACATTAGATCTACGTTAATAATTGCACCTACTATTTTCCTTCTCTGATTTTCAATACTTCGATTAATTAGCAATTAAAATTAGTTTACGCAACAACTAAAAATAGAATGCACTGGAGACCGAGGTTTGGCTAGGTCAATGACCCGGCCCAGTGACCTCGTTATGGAACGATGCGCGCCAGTCTACTTGACTAAAGTATCACAAATGTTACGCTGTGAATTATGCATTAACCAGCAAAAGGAATATAAAAAAGGGATATATTGACTTGGGTCAAAACTCCATGAGGACAGTGCACTCAATAAAATACATGCCTACCCCTTAAAACAATTTTGAAGAACATCATGTGTAACAACGTGGAACAAACCTGAATATGACAGGAAATGATACTGAGTGAACAAAAAAAAAAAAAAAAACAAGCTTTCAATGAGACTAAATTTCACTTTAAAAAACAAAATAATAATGATTATAAATTTCCTTGGCAGTCATGTTCAAAATAATAGAGGTGTATCTTTAGGATGGAGGTATTGAGAAAAAAAATAGAAAAAACTCAAGGCAGATTCTGTCTCAACTGATTAATATTCGTTGTATACATTCCCATATTTGCACCTCAATGGTTAGGAAATCAACCTAAATTGTGAGGGCAAAACTGATTTTAAAACTATTTATATCTGTTGAAATTTAGACTGCTGCAATGTCTTGATTAATTTTAGGTCGCTGATTTCAATGTAACCATCAGAATGTTGTTTTATTAACTTTTCTCACTTTGCAATATAATGGCTTTAAAATTCCCTAATCCAACTGTACAAAGCCAAATTGCCCTGTATATATTTAAAAAATACTGTTATCATTTCTTAGAAACTGTGTCATGCACTGTCCTTTTGAAAATTTTGAAGAGACTTATCAAAGATACACGGACCTGATTAAATTTAAAGTTCCAGATCTATCAATAGACAGTAATTATTTTAAGACTGGCATTGTCAATCAGAGACTGTTATGGTCATTGAAGGGTCTTGATTGGCACATGAAGATTAAGAAGCTAGGCCAACATTGTGTCCAGGTCTCTCATTCACTTCAGTTGCAATTAAATTTTCACCAACTAGTTGGCCAAGTTTAACAGGTTATAACAAAAAAAAAATGCCCAAAGTTTATTTATTTTATTAAAATCAATTTCCTTAATTTCAAGTTAGAATTTTCCTACTTGCTTTCTTTGTTGAGATAGTCTTTTGAAAAAATCCATGGCTAATTGCTCACATTTGATATCATTGTGTGAACTGAACATTATCAATCAGTGACAGGAGTGATACAATGGAACAGGCACCTCCCACTCTCTTTTCTGCTGGCTAAAGTTTGCCAATTTGCCAATAGCGCAAGGGTATATGCATACAATAATACAATAATGCATACAATCACAAATACAAGTCTCTGTTGCAGTGTTAGCCTAGTGTGAAACCGTTTAAGTTTTGTGAACGTTTTGTTATGTTTTTTATTGATTTGATCCCACAACAACAAAATTCTGGACTTGAAAGATTAAAATGTAAAC
This sequence comes from Plakobranchus ocellatus, assembly GCA_019648995.1. Classification (NCBI taxonomy): domain Eukaryota; kingdom Metazoa; phylum Mollusca; class Gastropoda; family Plakobranchidae; genus Plakobranchus; species Plakobranchus ocellatus. The sequence continues at coordinate 172,681 of BLXT01007159.1, read as the reverse complement.
CTGTGGATTGAAGCCAAATTATTTTCTGGAGAAATTTCAGAATAAAATGCATGTCTGCACTAAGCTACTACATAGAAGAAGACAAGGTTTTGAGCCCTGAAGACGTGCAACAGCAACAACCCATTGGTGAGAGCAAACAATGGGAGAAACCAATAATGTTTTGTACAAGAAAAAATAATTTAGGAACTGCAAAAAGTTTGTGGGGGACAAAATTTATAAACAGCAGTTGAAAACTATATGTAGCAAGATTTTGCACAAAAAAATGTAGGCATTTCAAAAACCACTAATTCATTTTCCATAACTGCTGAGCAAAAAAGGTAAAAAAAATGAACTTAAAATTGTATACTAGAGTCAAAATGCACTTATTATTATTTATAACTATGTGGTGAGATTAAGCATTTTTAAAGTTTGCTATTATTCTGATCGATCTTTGGACAACATTGAACAGGCAAATAATATTTGACACTGACATTGCTAGAAGTTTGCAGTTTTTAGAGGGTGTTGATACTATTTCAGCATATCTGGACTTTTTCTCTGGATTCACCGTCAAAAAGAAATATAAAAAAAAGCAATTCCCTCTCTTTTTTTCCCCTCTAAATTAGATGCTAATCAATTAAAGCCCTACATGATGCAATTTCTAAGGTCTTAAAGGTAACACATAGTAATACTTTAAAATTATTTGGTTAAAAAATATGACTTACCACTGCAAGGATGGGCATATAAATTTGGGGCAACAGGTCGCTCTTGATCAGCAAAGATGGCTTCTCTCTCTAGTCGCAAGCACTCCTGGAGGTGACGATTTTCTCGTGAGAGAGCTATTCGCTTTTGTCGCTCACGGCACTTAGAAATAAAAACCTGCTTGCGAGCCAAGAACGCCTCCTGAGAATAATAATTCGATTATTAATCAACTCAGTGATAGGATTTATATTTTACTAATTAAGACCTTTATTGTCTTATTTCTATAGCTGTTTTAGCTTCATTTAAAAAAAAAATATCTTTACTGCATTAAAACATGATAGGATAAAAAAGAAAAGTTGAAAAAAAAAAGTTCTATCTTTGAGTTCACATACAAATTGCTCAAGGAAATAAAGACTTGAAAAATAGCACTAAACACTTTAAGCACGATTCACATAACAACTAAAGACACTTTACCTGAAGAGTCATGCGAGATGCAAGCCCTTCTTCAGCTGCTGATGGACTTTCCTTATTCAGGATATATTGGACTTTGTCCATCAAAGGATCAACATCCCAATGATTAGCCTTGCTGGCTAGCGCATCTTGACTGACCACCTGTGAAAAAGTGACACAAAATGACACAATATTAACAGTCCAAACAGTCTGCAATTCAATATTGTACAAAACATGACTGCTTGGATAACTTGAAATCTATTTTCAGGAGTATTGTCAAAAGAAATAGAATTTACTAGGAAAGATTTTTTTCAAGAGAGCTATTCAATGGTAACTATAATAATTTCAAAAAGATATCTCATTTTGAATACAGTACCATTAAAAAATTGGTATTGCATTTACTTGAATTGCAACTACTGTGAATAGCTTGCATATTTAAATCTTGAAATTTGTTTCATTACTTTCATTAATGTCTTTGCATCAATAGATATTAGATGAAAAACAAAAGGAACTTTGGCAATAAACATTTAAAAATCATAAAATATTGAAATCAAGAAGAATATTTTTGTAAAAAGTAATCAAATGTACATCTTACAAGCAAAATCTGAGTCAGAATTTTGATTCATCATGGAAAGCAAAACTTTGATTCCATGAATCAAATTTATGTGAAGGTTGGTCGATTTTCACAAAAAATATGTTGAAATGTCTGCCTATTAAAATAAGTCTGATTTGCATATAGAGATAATTCTATAAAGAAAACATTAATCTATTCAGTGAGTATGCTCTCACCTTATGCCCACCATGGGGTGCAAAAAGATTTTGAGTGGCAGATGCTAAATAGTTTAAAATCCCAAGTTTTCCCCTACCTCCTCCCACACTTCTTGTGGAATGCCTTGAGGATGATCAGATTTTTGCCAGAAGCCACCTGAAGGAACTCCTGTCCATTTCTCCCAGTGTTGCAGGGGCTCCTGCCCCTCCTCAAGAGCTGGTGATGGCTCTGGTAGAGGTAGCTGCACTCTTTTCTTGGTCCTACCTCTATCTTGTGTTTTTACAGTATTGTTATATACTTTAGAATGCATGTTGGTTTTAGGCTCATCTTCTTTCAACTCTGGTGGCTGAGGTTCTTCCCATTTACTGGGATGAACATCTATTGGAATATGCCAGGAAACACCTTTCACTGGGGGAACCAAATAGGAATCATTTATAAAATTAAAGAGAAAAAAAAAAACACCTTTTAGGGGGGCTACTAGGCTGAAAAAATGTTTTGTTCAAAACAAGAATGGTTACATTTTTTACATTACATCATTTAATTGCTGGAAAAAAAATTTAATACAAATTTTTTAATCTAACAGAAATATCAAAATACATCATCAATAAAATCAAATTTTTCCAAACTTTTCAAAATGAATAAAATTACAGAGAAAATGACTACATAAAAATATTTTGTTACTGTTTATAATTTAAAAAGTTAACAAAATGATAATTATGTTTGCAATAGCGGCACTTTAAACATTATTTCTTATCATAAGACTTTCATAGACCAATGAGGATACATTTTTACCTTTTGGACTTTGGGTTCTATCTTCGCCCTGCCTGTTCTGAAGAGAATTATACCTGTTTAGGTATCTTCCTTCACCATTGTTTTGTAGGTTCTTGTGATGGTGACTGTGGTGAATGTACTTCCTGGATGGTGAGTACCCAGACCGACCAGAGGTAGGATTTTTCAGACCAGGTGGGCTATGAGATTTGAAAGATACTGCAGATGATCCTGAACGAAAGCTAGGAGACTGAGAGGAAGTTCGGAGTTGGCCTTTATTATCCTGAGAGTGCCACTTCTTGGGACTCATAGGTCTGCGCATAGATCCCTTGTCTTCTAACTGGAAGTGATCCTGTTTTCCCCATTTCTTTTGATGTCTGCCCTGAAACAGTGTGTGTTGCGAAAAGTTAGACTCTGCAAATGTGGTTGGAGACAGCTGCTTCAGCTTTGGAACGTGCTTGGGTTTTCCTTCTCTGGATTCATCTAGCCTTGCGTAAGGTGAATATAAATGGTGTGGGCGGCTAGAAAAGCTTTGATCATCTGATGAGCTATAGCTAGAGATGCTAATGTCCTCCTGCTTTGTTTTATGCTGAGCTCTTTCCACAGCAAGCCTGTAAGCTTCTTCTGGGGTAAGGTAACCCTCATTGACAAGTTTTAACAGTTTCATTTCTGAATGGTGTGATTTTCTCTTAGAAAAGGGGTTGGAGCTTTTCCTATTCATATTTTTATCCATCTCTTTCGTCGTGCTGTTATATCTGGATTTAAATTCTTTTCTTTTTTCCATTTCAATTGATTTGATCTCCTTCATGCGCCTCTCCTTCTCAGCCTTCCAGGCATGCATTTCTGCACTGCTATCTTTTGCTGTTGTGCTGTCCTCACTCAAAGGAGCGCTGTGGCTATGGCTGTTGCCATTAGCATTGTCATTTTCTGTGGAACTATTTGAGCCTGGAGTAGATGTAGATGACATCTCCCCAAGTTGTGCATCTAGCGTTTGCTCACCAATTTTACCATGTTTTTTGGCTGAAAGTAAATGCTCCAATTTCTTAAGTTTTTCAATCCTCTGAAACTCTTTCAGTGTTTGTTTATCAATTTTCCCTCGTTGCTTAGAGATTTTCTCCCTCAATTTTTCCATGAAAGGGTCAATAACATGGTCCTCCTGCTGAAGTTTGTGGTGAGATCTAGTTTTTTGAAACTTCATATTTGAAGAGCTTGCATCCTCAGGAATAGAGAACAGGCTGTCTGGGATGTTTTCTTTATCCTTTTCCTCCTCATAAGTGTTCTTTGTTTTTATATTTTCAGCAGATTTACCTTTCTTTTTCTTTGCAGCTCTTCTCTTTACTCGCTCTTCTTCTTTTTGGGCCAACATTTCAATATAACCACCCTTTAAGTCATCCTCACTCGAGCTGTGATGTTGATACTGAGTCATGCCAAGGCTTGGGTGGGCTTGTTGTTCCTTCAGTCTCTTCTCTCTCTCAAACTCTGCTCTTTCCTGTCTTTCAATACGATATTCCTCTCTTTCCTTTAGGTACTGAGCAATTAAATGTTTGGATGGGTTGCGAAGAAGATCAGTGATAGCCTCAATCCTAGAGCTATCCATTGAGCTATCATGTGATTCATTCAAGGCTTTGAATCTGTCCCAGAGAGTGTTGATGTCTGGGCTGATGTCTCTATCTTGTGGCAATGCTGCTGTTAACATCTGTGCCCGCCTGCTCAGAGGCTCTTTATCAATTTCTGTGTCTTCACTTTCAGAAGTCATATTTTCTAAGGTTCGCTCTACATGCCTGCAAGTTAAAAAAAGGAAATCGTTTTCATCATCAAATTATCTTGGCTATCACCCGAAAAACTATTATGCAGCTAAAAGTGAAAATCTTGCAATCAATAACCTTTTTTAGTTCATGCTCTACTTCTATAACACAATCTTGTACACAATCCGTTTGAAGGGGTTTCTTAATGATAATTTCCACCTGAGATATGTATAAGATATGAGTACTAATAGTATTCACATGTTTAGGTTCCCTTTCAGTTCAGTGAATCATCAAAAAATATTTGTATTAATGTGCCCTTAACCTATCCGAGCACAAAAACAGGAAATAAAAAGTTTATCAACTGATCTTTTCTTTTCTGGCTATATAATAGTTGACTCAATGTGCTCTGAATTTATCCAAGCACAAAAAAAATTTGTATAGTGTATTGATCATTCTTTCACCAAATTTTGATTGAAGACCTGTGTCAATCTGCCCTGTACCTATCCAAGCAAAACAAGAGTGAATGAAAATTTGTACAAAAGAAAAAAAAAATGTAATGAAACCACAAAATGGGATGTTGCCCATCAAAAGAAGTACAATTTTCAGGACTATTTCATTACGTTTAAGAAATAACAGTTTAATATTATTTGACATCTATGAGGGGACTCCAAGGATGCACTAAACCCATTGCTCTAAGGCTATTTTTGGTACAAATTGTCTGTCTTTGTAATTTCATTTCGCCCATTTATTTTTACCTTTGAACCAGATATAGATTAAAAATAGTTAATCAATAATCAGATGTGGTTTTTTCTCAAAATTACTAAATATAAAAAAAATATACTATCGGTACCCCCCCTCCCCTCTTTCGAAAAAAAAAATTTAATAAGTAAAANNNNAAAAAAAATTTCACAAATATCTTGAACATGAACCCAAATCCAAAGTCAAAGAAACTGAGACTGGTACAAATCTTTTGTAATGTATTGAAAGCAGTTACAATTAGAGATATTTGAAAATAGCATTGCAAATATTTTTTCATGCTTTCATTGACCATTCATGGAATGTCCATGGCACCTGTTGCTAGTGTTTGAAAAAAGATGAAACAAAAGTTTTTCATAAAGGACAGAAGAATTCAGGATAAAAAAAAAAATTGCAGAAAAACAATTATAAATGCTATACAACCAATACTGTTATAATTTTATATGCTGATAGGGTTAGTATATGAAAGTTATTTATAGCATATAGACAGTGTTTTTTTTTTAATCATACATATTTAAAAGATTTAGTTTTCTACCTTTGAGGGGAAGGTGCTTGCTGCTGGTTTGAAAGAGGTTTCTCCAAAATAATATTCTTTGCTTGAGTTCTGTAAAGGATTAAAAGATCTATGTTAAGACAACAATAATTCTGTAAAAGCTACATGAAGTACAGTTTCTGTAGTAGATTTACCACTATAGATACAGCATTTCAGTAGGTAAGGGTAGAATGGCATATCAATACCATAACTTTTATAACACACGTATTATTGACTAACTGCCTTAGGCTATAAATATCATGAGATCCAGAAACATGACTTCATTAAAAATTTACTTATTAATCAGAAAATATATTTCTTTTGAACCAAATATAAAAATGCAATTTATACATATGAAAAACAAAACATTTGCAAAAGTGTTTTAACATAACATGTTAGCTGAACAAATAGAGTATCAATATGACTTTAAAACATAAAGGGAAGCCAAATTTGTCTGTTAAGGCCAAAACATACCTTTGGCTTGAAATGGGTGAGCTTGCAGGTTTTTTATTCTGCACTCTTTCATCCAAATTAGAAGACTGAAGGGTCAGTTCTCGAGCTGGAGTGAGATCTTGGTAAGTAGGTGAGAGTGGCCTTGTGAGGTGATCTCTAGAGATAGAACTTGGAGATGCCGAGCGAGCTTGCATGTTCTGATTTGAAGATGGAGGGGATCTTGGATTAGATTGATAGGGAGGTGGTGAAATATCCCTAATATGCTGATTTGGGGACCTTGCTATTTGCTCTGTCCATGCATGCTTTATGTTGGCTGCATAAGTTGGAGACCTTCGACTTGGACCTCGTGGACTACAGGCATAATCTCTAGGGGGTTGACCTTTTTCACGAGCCAGAAATGTAGGTGGAGGAGATGCAGATCTACGAGGTAAGCCCCCATCTTTATCATCATGAAGATGCCTGGAAGGCACCTCTAAAGGAGCCTGTGCGAGGGAGCGCTTTATATTCTGACTAAGCAAAGGTGAGCGTGCTTCAATGGCCTGCCGAAGGTCTGCAGACAAGGCATGATGAAATGCTGGTGACAAACGGGCATCTCTTACAGGTGACATATAGGAGTCTTGATCCCAGTTTTGCCTCCTTACAGCAGGATCTTCATCATTGTGAAAGTAACTGCTTCGAGTGGGGTCAGCATATGGCTGCTGAGATCTTGTATCTCTGGAACTTTCCTCATAGTCTTTGTATCTTTCCCTTCCTTCAACTGCATCATTATCCCGTTCTCTTAAACCATACAAATCTCTACCTTCTTTACTTTCTTGCCTGTCTTTGATATGGTCTGTATATGTCATCTTTACTCTTAATGACAACGGCTCTTCCCTATTAAAATCCCTTGTTGGAACGTGATCCGATGATTGCTTGTATGACTGTTGTCTTCTCTCAGAGTTTTTTATATCCTTATGCCCTTCATAGTAGGTTCGAGTACTGCCCAAGTCTGAGAGCTCATTGAATTTAGCAAAAGTCTCCTCAATATTTCTGGCATGGTGAGTTGGTGGGGGATCTTGACCTTTTTCCCTAACAAGATTTTCCCACTTGGCATCTCTTCTAGCTGCAGCAACACCTTTATTGTAAGAGCTCCCAGTTAAGGCAGATGCAGAGAAGCTAGGATGCACATGAATTCCATCATCAGCTTCACTTTCTATATGCCTCTGTCCCTCTACTACATTGTCTTTTGTCTTTGAGGATGCTTCCTTTTCTGACAATATTTTGTTGTCTCTCCCCACATTTCCTTTGCTGGACAAATTCGTTTCTGACTCTCTATCATCCTAACAAAAAAAAAACACATGCACAAAATAAAAATCTCACAAATGCATACAACTTTTTTCACTACATAAAATGATGTATATAAAGAAGACAAATGTTGATATTTTTACTACACTGGATTTATATAAAAAAAAAAAATGATGAAATGGAATCAATAAGGTTTTCTGGGGCATGCTAAAGCATGTCATTAACAAGAAAGATAATGAAAAGCATTTTCTTCCTGCAAATCAAAATTTTTTTACTCACACACAAAAATTACTAAGAGTGTTGCTGCTTTTGACAATTGCTTTTTTGATAGGGATAAACGTTTCCGTTAAAAAACAAAAGTGCACAAACTTTACAAAAGAAAGCGACCTCATTTTCATAGTTCAAATGTAAAAAGCAAAGTTTCTGGCCCATCAATATAGATTGCTGTGTTTCTGATTTTCGAATTTTTCAATATTAAGGGTGGTCTAAAGAAAAACTAATGAAAAATGGATCAAAAGATTGCAAAAACAGTTCAGGATAAAAACAAGATTTTAAACAGATTGCATGCAAAACTCACAGATATTGATTTTTCCTGAATTGGGGGCAGTGTAGCCCCTTCTGGGACAGAAATCAATGGCTTATGCTTGGCATAAATACCCCCTGCTGACAGCGGGTCTTTACGGCTGCCTAGAACTGAGGAGGGCAACAAAGGCCCTTTTGCATCATCAGAACCTGAACAAATATTGCAAAATAGAGAATTAAAATTCTTTTTATATTCATACGGAAAAAATCAGTACAAATGAACCAAAAAGTTGGCCTGAATTAGTGATACTTGTACAAAAAAAAAGAGCATTTCTTTAGAGTTCTGCATTTCCTGCTTTTTTGCATGATAATGCCTGTGTGAAATTAAGAAACTAAACTAACTCAACTCAACTAATAGAATTTGTGGATATTTTTTTTTCAAATCTGACCAATTCCCACACTGCAGAGTGATCCTTACCTTTTGGTCCTTACAGAGATAATCTTTTGAGTAAGTCTCACTACCAATTTTTTTTTGTACTGCTTACACATGTAAAATCATTGGTTTTTACTTATCCCATCACACACAGAAGATTTACATCAAGAAGAGGCATAATGGTTTTGTTTACAATAACCAGAATTCAATTGATAATTGAAGAGAAGAAAAAATGGGAACAAATACAATCTTCAAACATGCATTGGACCCAACTTTCATTTAACGAAGTATAATGTTATGATCGTTCGATTAAATCTGTTCATGTATGCCTCTTTCTTCAGTTATGTTAGCACATTCCACGCATGTAAATCCTTTTTTAAACAGATATTAAGGAAATAAAAGTAATATAATTTCATTAGTCCTTTAGTAAAACAATTTTTTCTATAATACTTTTGAAAAAAATTTCTATATTTGAAAAGCTAAAGATAAAAAAGGTCTGCATTTAGAACAAGAACTTTCAATAAATGTAAATTTGATTTAAAAATTCATAAAAGTTACAGATAAAAAAAAAAAAAACGCCTAAAATTCAATAATCATACCAATGTGAGTGCTTTCAATTGTGGTGATACTGTCAGCTATAGAAGCTGCATCACTTTCAGTGTAATAAAAATCTTTTGAACCTGGTGGCCTGTGTTTTGAAAGAAATGATGTTATCAGAAACAATGTTATGGAAAAAACAAATGTGAACAGCAGCTACAGATAAGTATACATACAAACTTCAGTGTAATGAATTTCTTGATGGGAGTTAATATATTTCTGGTTGTAAAGACGCATTACTCTCTCTCTCTTATTCCACAACTAATTTTCATTTGTTTCTAACAAATTTAATTGGATTATATATTGACCCTTCTTAGCTGAAAAACTTGAGAGAAAAAAAAATCACTGCACAAATTTATTGACCCATAAGAAAAAAATTATGTTCATATGGTGAATGAGATAATATTCATAAAACGTCAAAAGACCTTCCAGACAAATAAAGAATAAAGCTTTATTAAGCTTTTAAAATATGTTATTGCAGTACCTCAAAAAGGTTATTAGCATTCACAAACAAACCAAACTGTACCTATAGGGTCTATATTTTTCCTTTCGCTTTTCTGACCCAGAATCAGAATCCTCAGGCGAAGAATGGCCTTTGTTCCCGTTTTCATTATTTTCATCTGATGGAAAAGTGGTGCGCAAATATAACAAGAATATATTATGAGATGGAGTTTAATTGAAATAAAACTATTCAGACAATATTAAAATAAAACAGAGCGCACTTGTAAATGCTTCCGTAAATTGAATAGTTATCCAAATAAATTGAGGCAAAATCATTTATGTCATGACTAGATCTTAGACACAAACACACACAAATTAATTAATCAAGATAACAGCAAGATGTCTGGAGTGAAGGATAAAGATGTTAAGACTTTAATAAAATTACATCAAAAGTTAGAAATTGATTAGTCCTTTCTTTTATGTAGAATTGACCTAATTTCTTGAGAATGAAAGAATGTAGTTTGACAATCACCATGATATATCATCATTTCTAGGCAAAAAAGAAAACAACCAAAAAAACAAAAGAAGGGGGCATCTTCTATAGATGTAAAAAATTTATCTAGCAAGGGAAAATCTTTTTAAGCCTGTACACATGAGTCTTTCTGAGGTTATGACATTGGCTTATTTTAGCAGATATATCAGGAGAAAACTAAATCTTTGAAGATCTCAAGACATTTCAGAGATAGTGCCCCTTGCTAGCTTTCTTTATTTTCAATTTTCTTTTTCATCCACACGAATGACGAATGGCAGTTTGAATCTTCCACATGGCTGCTCAATGAATTTCTACACATGGATCTACATAAAGTCTAAAAGCTTCATAGGTTATATTAAAGATTCCAAATGATGAAAAAAATTAGGCTTAAACCCAAATAGACCGGCTCTCTTTGCTTGAGGTCTCAAATCCTTGTCATTGGAAATTTATAATAAAAGTATCCAACCCACTTTGTTCACTTTACTTTGGTAAAGAAAGAAAGAGCAAAATTATCATGCTCAAGAACAACTCATAAGAATCTAAGGATCTTACGGGATACATATGATTGTAGAGAATTGATACAAAGTAAATATAGAACAGCCACAAACTTCTATTCAATTTCCATTTCTATTCAACATATGAAACAAGATTTCCATTAACATTAAAATGTTTTGGCTTAAACGGCTTCATCATTTACTTTTTACTGAAGAGGACATAACAAAATGATGTATGGTGAAGACAAGCAGTTATAATAAGTCAGCAGATAAAGAATAGGCAGGAAGAAGGAGGCAGGCAGAAAAAGAAGAACAAATGAAAGAGTTCTGGAGGAAAAGTACTGTGGGCTTGATTGTGAAGGATAGAGATCCATACAATTAAGTAAGTGTTTGGTGGTGAACATGTATGTAAAAGACATAACAACTCAGCACATAGAGAAAATGCACTTTATATAATTCATCATTTTAAGGCAAGTGCGCTGAATTTTTGTAAACTTCTTACCCAAGGACCCAACACTAATGCAGCCAGCATTTCAACCTATGACTTTCGCACACAAGCCTGGCACTCAAATGTTAGATATGAGGTAGGATATATATAATATATCACTCACCTGTCAAGGTTATAGGGCTGCTTGTAGCTGTTGGTTCTCCTTCCTGTGGATGGCTGCAAAAGCAATAAATCTATGAAGTTCAAGTTTCACATAAAGGCATTCACATAATGTAAAATCTACACAAATTGAATCTTGAACCATTCAAACGTTTCTGTACTGATGATCTCCATTGTATCCTTATAATTTGAATGCATTGGTCATTCAAAATGACTAGAATCAGATGATTTTAGTAAAGTTTATTTATTAACTATAAATTGCTTTTAAAATATCAAAAATTGTTTTTTTAGTTTATAGAGCAAGATCAAGAGACCAGTTGTACCACAAAAAAATATTCATTATTTGTAATTTGTCCTCTGAGTTTGAGCCTTTAATTTAAAAAGTCAAACGAAAACATGAAGTTAACTTCATACAATAGTTTGAATAAGGGGAAAAGATATTCTGTTTCAATAACTTGAATTTCTTAGCCTGGCAACATATGAATAAACTTTTGTTCACCTATATTCAAACACAAAAGCAAAATTTTTATCACATATGAACCTTCCAGGAACATTATAATTGACACTATCTTTGAAAATGAAGCAGCTGGATATCTTTTCATAGAACTAAAAAAGTTAAAACTAAAGAACAAAATAAAAGAATTTTGAATTATCTAGCTATTTGTAAACAAAGGTGAACATAAAAAATAAAACAGAAGAGGAAAATCACAACTCCAAATTTAAAAGAGAAACAATACTTAAGTAAACCAGATTTAACTTTGCTTACCCACTAAATAGATCAGTTGCTGGTTGACCACCATTGAAAGATGCACTTGGAGCAGCTGCTTCATCCCGCTTCTCTTTCTCCTCTCTATCTTTATTATCAGCAAGCAAAGGAAAACAAGTGGCAACTTGAGGTGGAATTCTCATCTCAAGACTATTGTTAAATGTTTTTTCATAAACTTTTGCCATCTGAGAGGAGAGAAACTTGGTCATATCATCAAAAGCTGTAAACCCCTTAGAGCTTGGCAGTAGAAAAGAGGACTTATCAGCCAACTTACTACCATCAGCAGAGCTCAGCCCTGAGAGATCAAGTCTTTTCCGCACATCATCTGGCAAGCAGAAACTTTGATTGGTAGCATTTAAGTTGTCTGTGTCTGTTGTTGAAAAGTTGAAGTCTTTGTTGGTATGCAGATTAAGTGCATACCTTGCTCTCTCTTCCCTTTCTTGAGAACGGACTTGAGACAGGATTCCATCTGCCTGGGCCTCTGGATCCTGATTTGTGAGTATACGAAATACTTTGTCTGCCAAGCCTGGATTAGTGAGCTGTTGGTAGCGGGATTCCAACTCCCTACGCTGATCTCGAAAATTTGAAAGCATATCATCTACATCTTGAGCAGAGTTGATACCCGGAACAGAGCTATTTTCACCCGCTGTCATCATTAACTGACGATGAGGCCTGAGAATAGCAGACATCTCAGCCAGGGCTTGGTCAGCTGCTGCATGGTCATCAATTTTATCACTGCTTCCAGATGTACGAGTGTCATCACCATCTGAATTATATGATTGTTTTTCTGTGGGAGGTCTTTGTGAACTAGAGGAATTGCCATATGTGTTCAAAGAAATCTCTTCCATATGACCATGTAGTTGCCCATTTCCTAAGTCTCCTGCAAAATCCCAAGCCATTCTGTTTCTTTTTCTGTCTGGTGTTGTGGTGGTACTGGGGATAATGTCTCCATCATTATCAGAAGATGGGGGTGTACATTTGGTGGCATCAGTGTGAGCAATTGCATCCATATTTTTGATTGCAACAGAAGAAGCAGCACCAGAGCCAAAGTTTTGATTCAGGCTGTCTTGGATCTCTTGCAAATCTCTTTGAAGAGTAGAGTAGTCAATGGCAACTTCACTTATTGTTTTCTTTTCTTTTTGTTCTTTATCCAAGTATCTTGTGTCTTGCAACACTTTCTTTATTTTTCTGCCAAGATGATCATCATCATCAGAGAAATCACACTGTTCTGCCTCATCAGGTTTACAGCTGCCAATATCAATGTCATTACTTGCCTTGGTATCTTGTGAGTCATCAAAAAAATTTGCATTTCCATCCACAATGGCTCCAGGCACTCCAATCATCTTAGCTCGATCCATGACAGAAATGTAAGAACCTTCAAGAGTTTTATAGTCAAGGGAGCTTTTAGATCCAGAAGTGGCTGTTGATTTTCCTGAAGGTTCTAAATGAGATTTTTGCAAATCTCCTAGCTCTTTCTGTAAACTTGCAATGCCAGTTTTGGTACTTTTTGCAAAACTTTCCAACTCAATGTCTCTCATTGTTTTGTTCAGGTCAGTGACTCTAACAAATTCTGGTGGGGCAACTTGTAAACCAAGAGTTTGCTCTGAAACTTGTGAAATACTCGAAAAATCTGCTGTGACATCTGGATTTAAGGGCACTACCTTATCCTGCTCTGAAATTTCTTGAATTCTTTGCATCTTGGCACATGTGTTGGGTATGCTACAGATTGCTGAAGACGGGGTGACAGCATCTAAATCTGTGCTGTGTAAAGGAGGGTTGAATGATATCATTGCAGAGAGTTTTGAACTTGACATTCTAGTGCCTGGAGTTTCTTGTGATGGTATGCGAGGAGACACATTTGTGTCTGACTCTGTGCCATAGGGGTTCCAGTCATTATCTGATAGTCCAGCAGCTGTTTCTGGGTAACGAGCATATGATGGCATGCCTTTAATCAGCTTGAAATCAGTGTCAGAGGACAAATTAGAATCACTGTCACCACTCTGGTTGCGTGTCACTCCAGCTCTTAAGCCTGCAAGAAAATCTTTGGAAACCTCTGCAATTGCACTGGTAACAGCATCCTCACATCCACTATCTCCACCATCTTTGTCAAAGAAATCTACAGGAACCTCTTTTAAGCTTGCAACTGCCAAAAAAGAAAAGACAATATTTGTTTTTCCCCAATACTGCTAATAAAAGAGAGTATAAATATGAGGGATATTTAAGAGAGAAATTCATGAAATAAATAACAATGTGCTCAAGCTTGTATATGAGCAATTGCCAAGGGTGGACCCCAAAATTGTGTCATGTTTTTTCCTGCATTTTGAAAAAAAGATTCTCCAGTTACAGAAGGAAAAAGCTCAATGGAGTATCAGTGAAGTAATATTCATGCAGGTTTCGACAGCAGGAGTAGATCCATGTAAAAAAAATTATCTATGTCTCTTCCCTTGGTTGTGAATGGGCTTAATTTGTTGAAGGGTGACCACTTTTTTGGTGATTTGTCATCATAGTTATGTTTGAAACTTATTTGTTAATTTAGACAGCAAGGATCCAAACAAAACTGATTTTTTAAACATAAAGCAGTACTTCTTATGCCATCACACTCACTAAATCAAAATTTATGCATTAATGAGTCAAATTTTTTCAAATAGGACTTGTAGAAAATGGTTCGCACAAAGCTATGATGGCATCTCGCGTTTTGGCAAACCCTCATGTACATCAAATATGCTCGCTGAAGTAAAATATCTTTAAAAAGAATGTGGAAATCAATGAGTGAACATTCATGGAAGGGAGCTTAACTGATTCAAACAGATTCCACTCACCCCCCCCTAAAATTTGTGGGAAAAATTTGGATTATCAGATTGAATTTTAATAAAGCCATAAAGAAGAAAAAATTCCTAATGTCTCCCATTCCAGATTATGAGAAGTTAAATTTCTCATATTATTTAGCTTCTCAAAATCTGGCTTATAAGTTTTCACTAAATCCATAAAATACAAATTGCAAAATATGATTAATAATTATCTCAAATACTGATTTTTTTCATAAAAATAGCTAATACAGATAATGATTCCAAAAAACTAATTCGCCTTAAGTTGAGAAAATAAGATACTACCATCAGAATCCTCTGATTTCCATGCCTCGTCATAAAGAAGATCAATATGGTGTTTGTCATTAGGAGGCCTTGCAGCTGCTCCAAACTAAAATAGAGAAAAAAGAAATCATGCAAGACCGAAGAAAATATATTGAATACATCCATAAAACTTACAAAACTCTTCAAATGCTGGATCTGTAACTAATATCATAAGCAATTTTGATTTGTCTGTTAAATCAAAACAAAAGTACTGATAATTAAAAGATGATAATATACAACATGCTTTAACTTTTTCAGAAAACCTTCAGCATAGCTGAATCCAACAATTAAATGAACCAAGAAACACTCATTGAAAAGAACATGACTCTTTGTCTTGACTATTAATCAAGTATTCAAGCTCTCTTTTAAAATAATAACATTTTTGGTCCACAGCTGTGCATTCTAAATTTCATCATGAGCCAAAAAAATATCATTTTTAAACCTTCCAAACTAGCTTCTTAAAGCACTGCTTCATTTGGTTTGATATATATATAAACCCAAAGTGTTTGCAAATGTTATTATAATTAATGTTAATACTTTGCTTCACATTCTTTGATGCATACCTCCTCTGTGTTAAACTCATCAATGCGTTGGCTGGATTTATCCATTTCATTGATAAGGTGCTGCATCATAGCAAATCCATTATTTATATCTGCCTCAAGCGATTGTTTGTAAGCACTGCCATCCTGACTCTGTCCCTGCTAAGAGATTAAATTTGTGAATAAAATATTTTTGAGTCCAAAGACAACCAGGCTACACTTTTTGCTTAAATTTTCAACATATTATATTAACCCTCAAAAATATTAAAACAATTTTTGCAAGATCAAAATTCCATGTTTTCCAGAGCTTTTCGAGACATGTCAACAAAATTTCATAGCGCTACTTAAGACTCACAATGGAAGCTCAATTCAGTAAATGTACATGTCTCAAGACCACTCCGAATGAGTTGGAAGTTACATTTGGAACATTTTCTATTAATGAAACTCTTATCTGCTGTTTTCTGGCGTTTATGCTGGTTAAAACTGGAGAAGGATATGTTGACTCTGAGACAAGACAGGTTTTTGAAAAAACACATTTTGGAGAAAAAGAAAACAACTTTGAACTTTTCTCAAAAGTAAGAGATAAAACTGGTCTCAAGAATATAAAGATGTGTACAGTGAAAACATTTCAATGCTCTCTTAATAGCATAGTATAATAAAATCTGGAGCTATGAAAAGGCAAAACAGTATACAAAAATCCAAGTTCTCGGAAAAGTTTTGAATTAGTGCTTTTTCTTCATCCACAAATCCATGATCCTCTACAAGGGCAAAAAATTAGCACCTGTTTCCTCAATGATAATGCTATAATTACAGTTTATGATTCTTATAAAGTGATTAGTTTTAGAAAGCAAGTATAATCAAGAAAAATCGTAAATACTCCTTCATATCATTTATAAATTAGTTTTGATCTCTTCTAAAGAATCTCAATGTTGAGAATACTGTTACCAGCCCAACGACAACAATGATTAACTACATTAACTAATTCACCATCACTAATACCACCTCTACCACTACTTTCCCTATTGCTATTTTTATCACAATAAATATCAAAGTTGTTCTTTTTAAATGCCATCTCTTCTTACAAAAAAATGGACTGTTAGGAAAAAATCAAAGGATATAATTTAAAAGTTGTTGATTAAATTTGGTTATTTCCTCTAACAATATTCTTTTTCTATTCAAATGGTATTTGATTATTTCGTTTTACCCCAGCATCGTGACATTTTTCAAATTTCAAAATATTTCAAATGATTTGAACTTTTTACAAATATTTGTTTTAAATTGGAAGTCCTTCTCTAGGTTGCTCATTATTGTTCTGTTGAAAATCTGCAACACTCACTTTCAGCTTTGAAATCCCATAGATTTTCCATATAAACATGATTTTACTGGATTTCCAAAGTTTTTCAATATATATCAAATTTTCAATCGCACATTCCATACGGAGTATGAACCTTGTCAGTTTGGCAACATGAGAAGACTCCTTACAATTCGCTGTATATATAAACACACACACAACATGCATGCACACAGACACACACATTTATAAAATATAAGTAAAAATCTATACTTTTTACTTCACAAAGGCCTAGCACAAAAAATAGTAAAAGTGAGTTCTAAAAGGTTATCTCAGGTCCAATAATAAATGAACAGAAATAGCAATAAAATTTTTCAGCAAAGCAAAATCTACATGATGCATATGTATAGAGACTAAATAAAAATATGTTCTGACAGCAACTGTACACAAGATCTGTCCAGCTGAATCCTTGAACCCTCGTTTTTACCAGCATGAGTAAAGAAAAATGCTGTAAAGAGATAGCAGGAATTGTGTCATGTGTCCATTCTTGTTACTCAAGGCAATGTGTGCATGTATTTAGGTTGTTTTGGGTTCAGTCATTTTATGGTAATTTCCCCTGTGTAATCACTTACATATGCAGATGCAAAAATGTTTTTGATGTGGTCACAAATAACACCTATGAAGATGGGATAAGAGGGCGAGAAAATGATAAAATCTAGACTACATCTGACTCTATAATGTTTGGGCATACTCATTTCATTGTGTTTATTTTGCGAAGACAATGAAAACCAAAGGGACTGGCAAAATGGCAAAGCTCTGATGATGCACACAAAGCAATATTCCATGAATGATAATGAAATTAAGGCAATTTTAGTCAACTATTGACAATTTTCAAAGTTTAACAAAAAATTGCTTTCGATACTTCCAATTTATTATAAAGGCCTGGTATTCTTGTTCAATTATTACTAAGCCCACTTATATCTTTTTAATTACAACAGAATGATGATGTATCAATTAACGAGTGTTACAAAATATCCTTTGTTTTATTCCAATAATCATCGCTCTGTAGCAAAGAGCCACAAAATATCCTCCGTAACCCAATATTTGTCACTCTGCAGCAATCAAGGGCCTGTTAATTGATGCATCACCACTCTATAGCAATTAAAACTGACCATTAATGCTTGTTGATTGATACATCCTCATTCTACAGCAATTAATACTACCACCTTTAAACTTATGGAAAGGGGCTTTTATCCTGGGACAGGCAAGATGACTTCTAGATCTATCAAGCTATCAATGAAATTAAGGGGCCGCAGGCCAAAATATATTGTACATTGAGCTTCCTTCAAACAAAATATACACAATTTTACGCCTAGACCTCTTCATTTCGTTGGTAACACATGAAGGTAGATCTTGAAGTTGGTGGGCCTGTCCACGAATGGAAAAATTAATAAACATTAAATACTCTGTGATGAAAAAGGTGGTTGAGTTTTAATTGATCAGCTCCACTTCAATGATAACTTTTGAAATTTAAGACAGCTGATGCAAAATGAAACTTTCCCTTTTTACTTGTCTAGATCTAGATCTAGAATCTAGTTCTAAACACTGTGATTATGAAGTTGAAAAGCAATCTTACATCCATAGATTTTCTTTTCTCGTGTGCACATTCTGAAGTCTTAGCAAGGGAATTATTCCACATTGCTTTATTGTTCCCTCAATTTGAAACGAAGTAATATAGATCTATAACACCTTTCTATTGACTGGATTTAAGGACTAGATCTAGATCTAAATCTATGGTGAACATGACCAAACATGCTCTGGTATAAGATTAGATCTAGAATTAGCGCACGGCAACCAAACAAAGATATTTCTCTCGCTTAATCTACATTTATTTTTATTTCTTGGACTACAAAATACATTATGACTTCACTGTGTATGTTTCATGTTCATGAAAATTACATACTTCCATATCATACCTTGCAATTTGTCGACATTGTTTCATCTATTTCAGTAATTTCACATTTCACCAAGCACTGGCAGACATCTTGTAAACAAACTTACCGCTGACTCGCAATCGGTACAGATCGGCAATTGTCGGGGGTTTTTACAACTTTTTTTTTTTTTATAAATTCCTTATTTAGCTCATTATTAATCTTTTTTTTAAATCTTGACAGTTTTACATAATAAATCTTCAAGAGTTGATAATTACAACAATTTTTGAACGATCGATCATCAAATAAATCTAGAATCTAGACCAATCAAACAACGCACAAAACCCGAGGATGGCGAGGACCCAGGCCTAGATCGAGGTTTCGTGAGCCCTCTCGCTGAATGAAAATGCTAAAACATGAGAAATTTCATCATCATGAGGTACCTTGTCTGGATCAGACATTGGCGATCATGTTCCTCCACTGAAACCTATTCTCAGTTAACCTTAAAAAGTTGTCATTGCTACCCTTGCCAATTGCCCATGATTTAAGACTTTCAATAAAAGTTATTCTCTGTCTACCTCTACTGCGTTTGCCTTCAATCTTTTCAGTGATTGCTAAGTGTTCTAAACCCTTGAATCGGCAAATATGTCCTGCAACCTGTAATTGCCTCTGTCTTATGGTTTTAATTAGTGATCGCTCAAGATTAGCTTCTTTCAGTACCAATTCATTTGACTTTTTTTCTGTCCATGATATCTTCATCATTCTTCTGATAAACCACATCTCTACTGCTTCTAGTTTTTTCTCTTTTTCTTTGTTTATCGTCCAACACTCACTACCATACAAAAGTACTGACTATACATCATATGTTTTAATTATATTACCCTTACTTTGGTTTTCATACTAATATGTTTCTATTTGCCAGTATTAGTTTCATTTTTTGGAATGCATCTTTGGCTATGGCTATTGTTTTACTTATTTCACTTGTGCATCTGCCATCTGATGTTATCAGGTAATCTAGATATTTGAATTTTGTAACTTGTTTGATTTGTTCGCCTTTGCTAACGAGATTGAACTTGGGGTTAGAGGATTTCTTTGAGGTGACCATACATTCTGTTTTCTTCACGTTCAAAGAAAGGACCATTCTTTCGCTCTCTAAAACAACAGTATCTCGAAGTTTTTGGAGTTGTTCGCCAGATTCTGCTATTAAAAATGTGTCATCTGCATACCTGAGATTATTAAGATTATCTCCATTTATTTTTAAGCCTGAAACATCATCAAGATTCTTAAGATTATTTCACTATATAGGTTAAAAAGATCAGGAGACATTACAAATCCCTGCCTCACACTTCTTTTGAGGGATATGAAGTCACTGTCCTCTCCTTCAATTCTTAAAGATGCAGTTTGATCCCAGTATACATTTCTAATTACTCTCAGATCTTTCCCATCGATGTCTAATTTTTCTAGCATACGAAACAGCTCTACATCACATGTTTTACTTTGTCAAAGGCCTTATAATTATCATGGAAACAGAAATAGGGATCTTTTTGCATTTCTATATATACCTTTCCATAAGCATTGACAAAGTGAATATTGCATTTCTAGTGCCTTTATCAGGCATAAAGCCAAACTGATTTGGACATATTTCTCGCCTTAGACTCTTGCGCGTTCTATGAATCAAAATGCGTAACAGGATTTTTTTGTACAATGGCTCATTTACCTGATTGTTCTATGAAATTCACATTCTGTTGCTCCTGGTGTTTTAGGCAGTACTATAAAAACAGATTTACAAAGATTTTCTGGAATTCTACCACTACTGTAATTATATTGCATTAAGAAGTTTTGTTGTCAGATCTATTCTTAAATTATCTAATACTTTAATTATTCCTACTGGTATATTATCTGGTCCTGTGACTTTTCCATTTTTAATTTTCTGCTACTACCTTTTCTTTAATGATAGTTGGGCCTTCTATGTTTTTCTCTATTTTGTTGTTTTTTTTTTTCACTTATCATCTTAAAAAAGATCTTCAACATATTCTGATCATCTGTTTAGTATTTCCTTCTTTTCCATAAACATTGTTCTGTCTTTTGATTTGATGCAGCCGGGGCTACTGCATTTGATTTTCTTACCGCTGAGTTTTAAATTTTAGCATGCATGAATTTGCTGTCTATATTTAGTTTTTGCTCTTTTTCGTGACATTGTTGATTGATCCATTCTTCTTTCACCGCGTTGCATTTTAGTATGATGTTTCTGTTTAGGTTTGTATTTGGCTTCTGCATTTTTTTGATTTGTGCCTTTCTTCCATTAAATCGAGTATTTTTGTTTGTTTGTTTTTCTATTTCTTATGTCCTTTTTAAAAATTTTTTTGAAAGTTTTTCTCTATGACTTCATTAATTGGATTTTTTATTTCTGACCATAATTCTTCTACTTCTGAGATCTTATTTAGAGACTCATATTTGTTATGCACAGCTAGAGCAATTTTGTCTCTTAGTTTTTTACCAGATCTTAGTAAGTCCATTTGCAATTTAGGATAAGCCTTTGCCTTTTTTTAATTTCTCAAGTTTTCTCTGAAATTTACACATTACTGGAATAAGATCTGAATCACAGTCGGCTCCTGGCAGTGATTTCGATGTTTTGACAGGCTTCGGATTCATTTCTGAATGAGGATGTAATCTATTTTGTTTCTACTTCTATATCCGGAGCTCTTCCAAGTCCACTGTCGCCTAGGATGGTTTGAGAAATTTAGGCGACGCAAAGGTATCTGAATTGCCTTGATGCAAAATTTTATTTTTAGTTCTTTTCCAAACTTGAATAGTGACGCTAGCCACTTCTAACTGTTCCCCGGTCAAGGCTACTGAGGAGGTCTTAATAGATCTGTTAAAAAAAAAAAAAAAAAAGAATAAATAGAAAATTAACGGCTGCAAAAGTTGAGATTTATAATTGCACTGATTGTTTTGATCGTTTTATCGTTCTAAAATTTTCCATAATGTGTGATCAGATTTTAAAGCTTTGAAGTTAGATCTATAGTTGCCGGCCAAAGACACATTCCAAAAAATGAAACCAATATTAGCAAATAGAAACATATTAGTATGAAAACCAAAATAAGGGTATTTAAAACATATGTATGGTCAGTACTTTTGTATGGTAGTGAGTGTTGGACAACCCCCCCCCCCCCCCCCCCCAAAAAAAAAAAAAAAAAAAAAGGAGAAAAAACAAGAAACAGTAGAGATATGGTTTATGAGAAGAATGACGAGGATATCATGGACAGAAAAAAATCAAATGAATTGGTAGTGAAAGAGGCTAATCTTGAGCGATCACTAATTAAAACCATACGACAGAGGCAACTATAGTTTGTAGGCCATATTTTAGAACACTTAGCAAACACTGGAAAGATTGAAGGCAAACGCAGTAGAGGTAGACAGGGAATAACTTTTATTGAAAGTCTTAAGTCATGGGCAATGGGCAAGGGTAGCCATGACAACTTTTTAAGTTTAGATAGAATAGGTTTCAGTGGAAGAACATGATCGCCAATGTCTGTTCCAGACCAGGTACCTGATGATGATGATGTTAATGATGATGATGATTATGATGATGATGATGATGATGATGATGATGATGATGATGGTCATGATGATGATGATGATGATGATGATGATGATGATGATGATGATGATGATGATGATGATATCCTTTTCAATGCGAAAGTGAATTATAGACCGTAAAAGAACATGAAAACTGTGCTGTGTGTTAATGGGTTCTTGTTAAGTGCAACATTTATAAGGGCTGCATGATTCGTGCCGACAAGAATTTACACACTGCCACCAATAGAACCTTGCCAGCTGTTTTAAATTGAAAAAAAAAATGTAAAGTTTAAAAAAAAAAGGGAGGAATGATTGTTTTCAAGCGAAGTTGAAAATTAAGTTAGAGGATATCGCAACGTGAAACGAATTTTAACATTGATGGCGCTTGTTTTTAACAAAATTTTAAGTAATTCGTACTTGGCTTTGATAATCTAAAGCTCTCCAATCTGGCATATGATAGCATACGACAAAAAAGATGGATGCGCCCTTGGACCCATGGTGACTCGAAACATTTCAGTAGTTTATATATATACTTAAAACAAAGGCATGTCCCTTTAACTTCACGTCTCTCCTCACCTACAGCATGCATGCATCTTGCCTTAAAAGAACTCTGTCTTATACTTTCACCTCCCTGTCATATCTGAGTCCGACCTCATTTTCCTTAACGAGAGAGAGAGAGAGTTCAGTTACACCAGCATACTCGTACACATACTCAGCTGATGAAGTTAGACCTAGATCTAGAACCACGGGGCACTGCTGGTGTGAATCACAAGATATATAAACCAGTCTCATGGGTTTGCAAAATTGTTTGCCCAGCACGCCTGCATGAAATCAAGATCTATGTGTTCGTTGAAAAGCAGAGGAGGGGGTAGCAAAGGTGGTCAGAGAATAATAGAGATGCTTGACTGTTTGATTACTTTCACTAACAGACAGATTGTCTAGATCTAGATATATGCACTGCAGCCACTCTTTATTCCGCGCTTTTTCGTTTGTTCCCACCCCGACTTTTTATATAGGCCTAGAGATTCAAGATCTAGCTATATTATCCGATAGAAGCAAACGAAAAGAGTGTCAAATTGTGTAGATTTTGTGTGAAAATAATAATATTTTCATTACAACTTGGCCTGCGACCTCTTCATTTCTTCGATGGATTAGGAAGTTAGAGCCAGATCGAATAATAGAGATCTAGCTAGAATCTAGGCCTATTTAAAAAGTCAGGGTGGGAACAAACGAAAAAGCGCCCTTTATTCTTCCCACTTACCGTCCATGTTTACGCGGCTTTGGCTCTTTTCTCCCTTATCAAAGTTCACCCATGTGTCGGCTGTTTGTCGGCTTCCGTCTCCTCATTTCTTCCCTTCTCTATTCATTACTTTCACTTATGTGTCCATGCTTTAATCTACCTTACTCTTGTAATGTAGCTTACCTCGTGCAGTACACTTATCAATGTACTACTCGTCAGTTGATAGCGGACTTTGTGATTTAATTTCAACGATATTTATTAACAAACATGTAGAAAAGCATTTATTGAAGGCTTGCCCACATTTGTGGTTCGTTGAATTCGAGGATGGGTGGAGATAAGTTCATGTGATACAAGATATTTTATGAGAGTCAAAAAAGACAAAAATGTGGAGATTTTTCCCTGTTAGTTGAATGCACGGTATTCTTTGAGTTCGTGTTCGTTGGACTCAAGGTGTACTGTATAGGCCAAGGCCTGCAACAGGGGCAAGAGGAAGACCAGCTAATGTCTATTGTACTAACCACCTTTCTCTTTTTTTTACCCCTCTATCTCCTTTTACCAAAAATATTGAAGAGTGAAACTCCTTGCTCAGTGATGGATTGCAGATGACCTCCTTCAACAATGGATATCTCATTGATTTCAAAACGTGTGTTATGGGAATTTAATGAGTGTTTAGACTTAGAGTAAACTGATTATATAGCAATATGTGTCATATCGTTCAGGCAATAATGTTACTCAAGGTATTGATCTGGCATATATTTAACTGCATGGTACCTGTATATATAAATTTTTGACTGTTTTATTTTCTTTTTCTTAAGGTTGATTATACACAAAAGACATTGAGCCTGTGAAGTATAGCCTTGCTCAACCATCATGGCATGCAAGTTACACCGCTCTCTACAAAACTGTTCAGAAATTGTTGGTATTTTAAGGAGCACCTTGAATTTCTCATCGTCATCAGCCTCAACTCTAAGACATTGTTTAAAGAGCAGTAGACGTTTCAAATCTCGTAAATCAAATGACTCCCTGTCTTCAGTGATTCAGCCGCTGCCTGTCAGACCTGCACCTCGAAACACAGATGACATAAATATTGGGGAAGAATTAACAGGAGCATTGAAAAAAGGTGCATTTTATTTATTTATGTCTTTATTTTTTTGTTGTAAAATTTTGACTTTCATAATTTCAGCTGCGTAGATTCTGTTGACAAGGCATGAAAGTGAAAAAACAGATATTTACAACAGACTCTTTTTTGGAAGCCTATGATATTGTCACAAAAGGTAAATTTTAAGTTGCCTTCTGTTAGATCACTCCATTGAGTCTTGTTGAAGGTAATTCATGTGCATGAAAAATAGAGGAATAAATGTGTTATTCGATGTAATCAATTTATTTCATTTTTTTTTTATTAAAATAAATTATACACAGCAACCCATTATCTTCAAACTTCAATAGGGGTTGAGTTAAAGAGCACTGTCATATAATAAAGGATGTGGGCTTAAAATATAATGGAAAGCAAGGTTTTGGTTTTTGTATAGCCAGTCCACAACAAGGTGATCTTAGGCTTTTAGGCCCTCCGCCAAGCCAGGGCCCTGGTTGCCAGGCTCAAACCTGGGACAGAGAGGTCCCTGTAGATCTCAGTGTAGACTCGCTAACCGCTGTGCCAATGATGCCCGCAGATGAAAGAAAATGATTTATTGAAAATGAACAGGAAATGGAGTTCAACTTTCAAGGAGAATTTTGTAAAGAGTACAGAGTTTTAATTTTTCATTTTACTACAGTCATAAGCTATTTGGAATGTTTAATAATTATTATTTCTGCTTGTAAATAGAGCTTGATAGGGTGTATATATTTATTTTACTAACTCAATTAAATTTTACATGAATAATTCCAAAAGATTTGAACAAATGTAAATAAAAAAAATTGTTTTATTCAATCTTCAGATAAACTTTTAAAGCTTTTGGCACAGTTCCACAATCGTGATACAGTCAAGAAACTTGCTTTTGAGAATGGCCTAGATAGTAAGGAAAGCATTTTTTTTTTGGCATATTTGATTGGATTCCTTGATTTTATTTTTTCAAATCTTTTTTTTTTTTTTTTCCAGTTTTTTGCATAATTTAA
>BLXT01007159.1:124358-137245 GCA_019648995.1 Plakobranchus ocellatus | reverse complement strand
CCCCCCCTTTTTTTTTTCCCAGTTTGATTGCAACAGAGAAGGTACTAACTAATTAATCACATAACTTGATTTTTATGTAATTCTCTCTTTTTATATTCTTTCCTGAACTGCAACTTGAGCAGGGAAGAGTGTATTATTATTAGTATTATTATTATTGCTGTGTTTTTGTTGATGTTGTTATTATTGTATATTTATATTTGTTTCTGCTGCTGTTGCAGTTGCTGTTGTTTGTTTTGCAGATTGTCAAAAATGACTTTCCTTTCAAATTATCTGCCTCTAGAAAGGCTTTGAAAAAAATTGCGTACAAATATTGAAGAAAAATTGTATTTTTCACAGTGCTATCAAACGAATTGTGTTCTACTCTGTGATGAAGCCTATGATGAATGACAAAGGTGAGATTGAAATGGACTTGATCTCAACTTCTCAAGCTCTTCAGATTGCTGGCAGGGCAGGTAGATATAACACTGCCTATGAGCATGGTGAAGTTACAACATTTTATTCAAAAGACTTGCGCATCCTCAAAGACATTGTGAAACAACCGATTGAGCCTGTTATGGTGAGTGTTCAATTTTAGTTGTTTTACGGAATATGTGAAATTTTATTTTTATTTTCAGCATTAACTTATATTCGATAAAAATGTATTTTAAAAAGTTCATGAAAGTCTCTTAAATTAAAATGTATTTTCTAAAAAAAAAAAAATTCATTAAATCAACATGGATGAGAGCTACAGATGCTCTGAAATAGATGTTTTGTATATCAGGTTTATTTTTTAAACCAGGAGTTTTTACTGGGACTTTTTGTGTTTCCTATCACTTAAACAATAAATTGTGTAAGGAAGGGGAAGAATCAGCAAGCAGACGAACATGGCAAATATATTTAAATGTTTATGTCAAGTGTTCATTAAGCCTTGTGTTTACATTGATCTGCAAACACCTTTGTATTTCCACAGCAAGGAGGATTGCACCCTACTGCTGACCAGATAGAGTTGTTTGCATACCATCTCCCGAAAGCCTCTTTATCAAACCTCATAGTAAGATTTTATGTTCTATATACCATTTCTTTGGTGAAGGGGGAAGAAGAAAAAGTATCTTGTCAGATGTTTTTCAGTAACTTTTATGCTTGTAAAGCTAATAGTTTTTTTAATGGTACAATCATGAATTTAAGTGCATGCATAATAATTTTTAAAGCAAAAAAGAAATATAATAAAGCAGTTATGATTTTGCCTTTATAAGTGATTATGAACCCATTTTTTGATTTAGTGGCAATAATGTCTTTTTTTTTTGTTCTTATTTTAGGGCCAATAAAATTAATTCCTTGCTCCACAGTTTTATTTATTTATGTATTCTTTAACATCATGACCTATGTTGTTGCCCCATCTCAAAACAATCTTTGTAATCCACAGGACATCTTTGAAATGAGTTGTGAGATGGACAGCAACACATTCTTCATGTGCAATTCTGATGATTTCAAATTTTTGGCGGATATGATTGAACATGTGCCTCTACCTTTGAGAGTGCGATATGTGTTCTGCTGTGCGCCTATCTCTGTCAAACAGCCTTTTGCTTGTGCCATGTTTCTGAAGGTAAGATAGGATAATATACACAGACAGCAATCCCAACAAATGAATTCCAATCAAAATCCTTATTTAAAAAAGCAAAAACAATAATGCTTTAATAAAGTCTAGGAAGTCAATAGAAAGTGCTGCACATAAAGAAATGAGTCACGTCTACCCTCCTGCTTTAGGGCTTGTATATAAAGTGTATGTGAGTCAACCAGAGAAAATCGGTCACAAAGTTGTTGTAGATACTTTTGCATTGAAAAAAAATTTTAAATTTGTATTTTAAGAAGATAATAAAAGTACGATTCTAGAACTCAAGTCTTTTGACAGAATTGTGATGGAGACATATGATTTTTCTCTGTATATAAGTATAAAGTTTATACGTTATGATCATAATTCATTATATCAAAATGTGTACAATGACTGACTTGCCCAGAACGCTTCACATATATTTTTTGTTAGTTTAAATCGTTATAACATTTAAACAATTTTATGCATGACATATTTAAATATCCTTCTCTAATTTGGAAAATAAGGACAAAGGGGCAAAGCCAAACAGAAAGTAAAGGTTGAAATAATTAAATAGATAGTCAACATAAAGACACCAAGATATGTATCCAAACAAAGAAATAGGTAGCAAAGCGAAAAATGCAATTATTGTCTTAAAATTTGGAAATACATGTCTTAGGACCTCTCCAAATAAATCAAAGTGTGCTCTAAACACATTTTATAATATCCTCTGAGATAACTTTGTTTCTATGTACGACATTTGCATCCTAAGTTAAAAATATGTAGAGTTTTATAAATATATGTGCTGAACTGTTCATGTTTCAAGATATTTTGAAGAGTGTTTGAAAGATGGAAAAATTACTTACATGTTTTCCCCCAAACTGTTATCTGTTCAATCAGATTCTCTATGACTGACTTAGATAGGAAGCAACAGATTCTTTGAGCTAATTTGTCAAAAGATAATTTTTTGTTTACTGTGCAAATGTTTCTTTGTGTTAAATAAGCTTTTATATGTAAGATGCCTTCTTGATATCAAAGCATTGGTGTAACATTCTTTTCATCCTCTTTTGTTAATTTACTCTCAAACTTACTGTAACCCTGGAGAATAATTTTCTCTCATGTCTGTCATTCTACAGTTTGCCCGTCGCTTCAGCCGGAATGAACCTCTAACACTGGACTGGCTTTGTCGTCAGTTGGGCTGGCCTTTAAAACCTGCTAGTAATTTGGTAGATCTAGTTCATCTAGAATGTGTTTTTGATGTCTTGGATCTCTATCTGTGGCTCAGGTCAGTATCCAATGTTCAGTGCTTCTTGTGAAAACATTTTGTGTAATTTTATGAGAATAAATATCTTAAATAGTTTTGTGGCTGAATTTTACAACTATTTGCATAGGCTGTTTTAAAATCTGTTCCAGATTTAATTGCTACATTGATATATAAAGATAACATTTCTTTAACTGCTTTCATTAACTCATATCTGTTCATATATGCTTTCATATATGTACATATTGTCCCTTCATTGAGTTAAAGTGTTGCTATTTAATCACTAAAAATTGGTATTATAAAAACAAAACAAAAAAAAAGAAGCCATGGTATTTTGAAGTATTTTTGTCCACCTGTAAATTAACAAACGAATGAAAGTGTACACCTTTATTGCAGCTACCGCTTCCAAGACCTGTTCCCAGATGTTACTATGGTGCGGGAGCTTCAGTCTGAGCTGGACAGCATCATCCAAGTTGGTGTTCGCAACATCGTGCAGCTTGTGCGGAACCAGGAAAGCCAGAACAAAGGCATTGCGGTGGAAGGCAGTGAGGGCTTGGGTATGCAGGATGGAGAGGATTATGAGTTTGTCATGAAGACCCGAAAGCAGCGGAGCAGGGAAAGGAAGCCTTTGCAGAGGGGCCTTGAACAGGAACAGAAGGAGGCAAAGACGGCCAAGGCCGAGGCCAAGGTTAGTGTAAAAATTCACTCCATATTTTAAGAATATGAAAATAAATCAAAGAAGTAATAAAGGAGAGAGCAAGAAAATCTCCTATCTCAGATTTATTACATGAATGAATGAAAGTGACAAATTAGTATATAATATCTCAAAGGCATTATATGTTTGAATCACCACAAATAAAGACTGTGAAAACCAGTCTGACAGGCCATCATTATATATTAATGAAAATTCCACTTCTTTCTTGTCTTTAAATGTGAATAATTTTGCCTAACTTGTTTGTGTTTTTTTTTCATTGTCATAATTTCAATATTAAAAGCGCTGATTTTGTCAATTTCTGTCTCCAACCTCCCACCCTGTCCTTGCCAGTTGAACAGCAGCAAGTTGGCCCAAAAACTTGTTGAGAGTGGCATGGTGACAAAGGAAGTTCTGGATAAGTTGAGGTCAGAGTGGGAAGCAGAGCTTACAGAGAAATCAAAAGACAATGAATTTGATGACAGCAGTGAAGATGATGACAACAATAACAAAAGATGACCTTGTTTGTTTCAAAATAAGTAGTTTAATGTTTGACAACCTCTGATGTATTGAAGAATTAATATGGGACTCTGTTGTTGTATTACACTTAGCTGCTATTGCTGAATAGAAATT
Source organism: Plakobranchus ocellatus (assembly GCA_019648995.1). Lineage (NCBI taxonomy): Eukaryota > Metazoa > Mollusca > Gastropoda > Plakobranchidae > Plakobranchus > Plakobranchus ocellatus. The sequence continues at coordinate 133,093 of BLXT01007159.1, read as the reverse complement.
AAAAATACTGAATGCTATTGATGAAGAGAATCATATATATGTATTTCAAGATTGATCACATAGGAAAAATATCACTGAATGTGACAATTGTCATATAAATACATAGGATCTTCTTATTCAGCTTTTTTTCCTTTTTTTTTTTTAATTTGCAAAAGGAAAAATTCAAAGCCAATCAAATATCTTCTATATTAAATTTTGATTTTGTTTGCTTTAATATGAACATAATCACATCATACATTGGAAAAACAAGGTGCACAGTTATTGCTACATATGAAAAAAGTGGGAGGTCTTTAAGAACTCTGCAGGTCATAGTTTTTTGTCATTTTGTTTCAGCATGTTGGCTATGAAAGAAAGTAACAGATCAAGTTTTTTTCTGTATGTGTTTATGCTTTGAAAACTGATGAGCAAGGATTCCTCAACTTCGTTGGAAAAAGTGTAGGGGGCTCTCATTACTGGAAGAAAGACACTGAATACAAAAATTAATCAAACTCCAGTCACTTTCTCTGATCACTGCAATAGTGGACTCAGTCCTCCTCTTTAAATTTCTTTTCTTAGGAAATCTTCAAGGGTAATGAGTATAGTCTTCTTTGTGCATATGTCTCACAAATTTTCCAGGATTTTAACATAACCCTCTTAGATCATTTGATGGGAGAAAACTCAATATTTTTAGAGCTTAGACATTGAAGAGGTGGTTTTCCTTGATATTTTTCTTTTTCTTTTTCTTTTTTTTTTGTTTGTTTTAAATGGAAAAGTCTTCTTATACTTTAGTAATGTATATCATAAATATATGTTTATTTGCACATGACTCAAAACATAATTTGCAGAGGCAGTAACAATTACAATGCACACGGCTCGCCATATGTGGATAAGATCGAGAACTCTCAGAAGTTTCTAAGCTGCGATGCAGGTGTGGCAACCACATGCACAACAATACCAACCCAGTCATCACTTGGTGTTCTTTTTAAGGACTAAAGTGACATTATAATGTGTCTCATTATCATACTCTACAATTATGTAAACAGGGTTTCATTACTTTGTTATACATAGAATTAGAAGGGCACATTACCGGTATCTTAAAAACAAAAAGGGATGAAAAGGTAATCAGAAGGACACAATTAATTGCGTTTGTAAGATAAAATTTGTGCTCCTATTGTTATTATAAAAAAAACTGACTGTTTATACATTACAAAGGAAAATGGAAATGTCAAAGTATGTAATACTACCTAGATTACCTAAAGGAAGGGAAAGGCCTGCTGAAATGAGATGAAAGACATTGACTCAGCAAAACTAGGTCCTGGTGACTTAAATGAGAAAGTGTAGCAAAAATTAATTTTATTGTAGCTCTTAGATGGGAAGAGTTAATCCCTTGGTAGTTGACAGCAGGATGTTTTGTTTATACGTGAATATTCAATTTGGAGACATCATTCAATCAACCATTAGTCTGTTGGAGGGCCTGACAATCGGCCCTTGAAAAGCCTGGCCCTAGCAAAAGGTCTCCCTTGCACAAAAGAAAGGGTGCATTTTCACAGACGATTGACAATGAGCTGTAAATGCCACAGCAAAGATAAACCAGGCACTTTGAGGGCTAGATCGAGAACAATATTGAGTAGTGGCAATAGTTTGATAAGCTGAGGTCTAGATTATTCTGATATTTATGAGCCTCCCTCTTCAAAGAGAAGAATAGATACCAATAAATCTAGATATAGTGGTGCATCTCGACAAATTTCAAATACAAAGCCTATACAGCAATTTATCCTTGACAGAGGACTGACATAACTGTTGCCACTTGGTTTATATTTTGTTGTTGGCCTAACTTGCTTGCCTTAGCATTAAGGAATGATTGATATTAAAAATACGAAATGACAACAACCCCTTAAATTTTTGTTACAAAAAAAAGCACATCATGGTTTGCCATCATATTGTATTTGACCTTTACTTTACTAACAGTTGCTCTTGAAATCTATTTAATATACCTTTAACTCTCAGAGAACACAAAAAGATAAACTATGTGAATTACAAAGGCTTTGTACTAAGAACATTGTAACATATCATATCCATTCTTCCTATTTCAACTTCAGAGATGAAGCACTGCAGCCAAAAAGTTCAAAATATTCTCATTGTGATTTTTCCTTTTTTAACCATTCTGCAAGTCATCAGTTGTTTTACACCATTTCACTTTTTTTTTCTTTTAAAAAACATTGTTTCTACAAACAAGTAAATATTCCTGAAAAAAGAATTGTATAAAGGTGAGTTGAAATCAATGATAGGAAAATGTAATTGTTACATTGCACAATTGAGTAACATTGCTCTCCTAGGTCAAAGAAATAGGAGAAATTCAAGCAGGACCTTAAAGTATCACTGGAGAAAGCAAGGGGAAAACTAAACTTTGTTTTTCTTTTGCGAAATTCAAAGAATATTTGTAGTTTAGCTTTGATATTGGCTTCAAAACTTGATCACTATGTTACCTCCATTGTTATTCTCTGATTTGTCATTAATAGATTGTGTGATGTCAATTTGCATGACTGTATTTTGTATCACACTCACCAAGCGGTGCTAAAAAAAGCATTGTATTATTTCAATATAATAATTCTACATCTTCAATTTTGAGCATTATATGAAACATCATGTTGTTTTAACCATCTTATGATATAAAATGTAAGACATGTGGAGACTTTGAATTTGATACGACTCAACAACATAACCTGGAAGATGTAAATGAAATAAAAAAGAAAACTTACGTATCCTACATTGAAATGTGTTTGTTGTAGAAATCTTGCTAATTAATAATTTTAACAGTCTTGCACTAACTGGCAAAATTACATAATTTGTTTTGGGTAATATATTTTAACTTTCCAATTGTACCAGACATAATTAATCTTTATCATTTAGTAATCAATGGTTATGGTAATAAATATTGATTAATTTTTCTTCAAGATTATTAATATCAAATCACTGCCTATTATTAATTTAAAGCAACCATAATCACACGGGGGAAAAAAAATTGTGCAGTGCATTCCGCCCATATTGACATCCTATATTTTGACAATCTGCATAATTTTATTAATATTCATATTAACGATTCCCAATTCTTCTTTCCATTTTATCAAAGTATTCTTATATCTGCTTTCTCTAGCAATTCAATTATTTCAACTTGATTGGTGGCAAGGGTAGTCTTGGGCTTGAAAGATAAATATATTTTATGGTAATCCTTTCATGTAGACCATCATATCAGAACAAGAAAAGTTTCCTCGGCTTTGAGGTCTACTTAAATTTTAAGCATGCATAATACTCTGGATACTAAGTAAGAAGGAATAAAAAAAAAAAGAAATGTTTTATCTTAAACAGGAAAAAATTTTCTCCTTTTTTGGCTGTATATCAGCATAATATCAATAATCTCTTTCATATTGTTATAACTAGAGTGCACTGTAGTAATTTTTTCATTTTGAAAACTGCAGATTCCATTGAATTATAGGTTTAAAAATGTAAAGGGTACTAAAAGGCAATGTAGCTAAAAAAAAGTCTGTTGTGTTTTAATTTTGGGATGAGCAGATCATTTCTTAAAGATTAATTTTGAAAAGCATAATAATATAGGATAATTTATAGTTATGATTATTGATCAGTAGAACTTCAAATCTGCAGATGCAATTTTTATTCTTATTGTCTCAATGGTGTATGGAGTAAAATTTGCTCTCGGGTCTCCTTACCACAAACCAAATTTCAAAGTCTAGGTCATAATGGTGTTAAGTTGATTAAATATTTGGGTTTCCTTTTTTTTTTTTTAAACCCATTGGCATGGCCATACTGTGCTTTTAAAATTTATTTTGCATTCACGCTTCCAAAGAAAAGTAGATGGTCATGCTATGTGAATAAAATTATTCTGTGTCCATACTTTATTGGAAAAAGCGTTGATACATCATGTAGGCCTACGGTCTATTAGACTATTCAGGTTGAAAGCATACTGGAGGCAGTAGTTTACGGGTCCAACTTCACAGCTGCCAACATGTAGGAAATACTCTAGATTCTTTGGGGCGAAAGCATACCAAGTCGACTGTGATTTTTATCTAGTATAGTGAAGACGTCGAAGCTATCCTTTGTGCATTACAGCCTGGCGTTACGCCAGTCGTTCTGTTGGATAAAGGAAAACAGGCGGCTGGGTAGGGGCGAGGAATCCACGAGGCCAGACTTGTAACACAAAGAGTCAGGCTTACTTGTTGTAGAGCAAAACATGCTAGGCCCACACTGGAGGCGACGCGACTTGTCATGGCTAACTTGTAGGACTGATGTCGCAGTACCCACCGACAAGTTAGCCTGATAAATTCCGTAACAAGACTGGCCTCGTGTTTCGCGAGGCAACTGTCAGAATTATGCGTGGTCACGCAATGGCACCCCTCTTTCCCTTACCCAACAGAGCCACCGACGTAAGACCAGGCTGTAAAACACATAGGATAGCCCCGACGCTCCGACAAGTAGCCGACTTGGTGTGCGTTCGCACCAAAGAAAGAGAGTATTTCAAAACATGTATTGTTGAACACGTGAACTGCTGCCTCCAGTGTGGGCCTACGCTTACTGCGACACACAGTCCTTCACGTCAGCTACCACAAATCAGCGTCGCCTCCTCTATATTTCTAGCCTAATATAAAGCTTTTGATATAGGCCTACTCCATCCGCTCAACAAAATGGCACCAGTAGGAATAGAACCTCCTAAACATAAGCAATGCTACTTTTCGCGAGGGCCACGAACACCTAAACCAAAATGAAGGAAGTCGAGATGAGCCAACATGATTTCGTATCTTTCATGCAGTGCCTAGATGTTAATCAACAAGTGGAACACTGTTTTCTTTGGACATACATAGCCGAGATCCAAGGTCTATGACGAAAGGCTCAAGATATAGATAAAGAGAAGCAGGCAGGAGAAAGAATAAAACATTAAGAAAAAAGCCTTATAAAAAACCGGATTCCGGATTGAGATATTAAAACCAAAAGATTTCCAGATTTTCCAAGATCGTAGGTAGCTCCGCGACAAAAGTATTAGAATAGAAGACAGAGCAAAAGCACACAGACCAAACCGATCTAGATTTAATCTCTTCAGAGAAAATGTTTTCAATTATAACGATTTAAACATGACTGCATGGCGAGCGGCTTCATATTATTTTCACCAGTGAAACCACAAAGCAGTCAACGTGTTTAATGTATACATGTGTAGTTCACACTCAAACTCAAAATATCTGGAGTAGTATCGGCATAATCTGGCTAATATAGATCTTGTAAAAATTCGAGGTTTTGCTTTAGTAAATAAAGTACTTAGTAGTTCTGGACTTCACTAGGCCTACAGATCCAGTAAGGATCTAGATTAGATGCTATTGCTAGACTACTTCATTAAGTACTTGCACTATCAATCATGATTTTTCTCATTTTGTGAGGTGTTGTACCCAGTCATACGTTAAAAAAATCCAGTTCAAGACCACTCTGAACACCAATCATGTACACGGACGGATCCAGAGAGGGGGGGCGGGAAAGGAGGGAGGGGAGGGGGCGAGGGTTCCTGGGGTTCCACTTATGTAACTGGATGTTGATTATGTCCTATTTTACTGCAAGAGGCCACATTTTCATTCTCAAATTGCAAAAATTCGTCCACAACCCATCACCTCCAAAAGTTATGTACCTGTGGATGTTAATAATGTACTAGTTTAGTGCCAGGGGAGGCCACATTTTTACTCCCAAATTGCAAAAATTCGTCAGTTTCATGGGGGCTCCCCATACCATGGAAACCTTCAACTCTGATTCTGAAGTTCTTGATGCGGCCCTGATGTGAGTTTAAAAAGAACCAGTTTTAAATTTTTCAGCATTAAAATGAAAAGGATCAAACAAATTGCCATAAAAAAAACCCAACTCATTAGCCATCAATTGATACATGTCAGAAGCGGCAACTATGAGAACTCCTTTACAACATTGTTACTGCTGGTGAATAGTCCACCACTACCACCAGCTCCTCCCCCCCCGCTCTTCCTTTTCTTCTGCAGCTGCTGCAGAGAAAGAATCTAGGCAATGGAAATAAGATGCTTACGAAAGATCCGGCTCATGTCTTACTACTAAGACAAAGAGGTAGTCAGGTAGACAGAGAAAGAAGGGAGGACAGCATGAAGCAGTTGGCAACTTTAGAGAGTCGCCGCAGAGAAGAGAGTCGTAAAAAGATTATCAAAAGGCCCTCAATCGTGCCGCGACGACCCTCTCTGAATCGATGAAGAGATGAAAGTGAAGATGAACTGCTGTATGGATGAATTCAAGAGAATTCAGCTAAGAATTTCATGCCAGTAACACGAAGCGATGAGGGGAATTCTTCATGAGCCAATGTTGCAAAATCTCTAATAATTATTTATAATAATTTTCCATGATACTGCTACTGCTAGGAAAACGCAAATTTCTGAAGAAAATGCTATCGTAACTGTGGCGCCGTAAAAATCTAGACAAAAATTTGAAATAGGACCCAACTGTGTAAGTGATGAAAACACGCATGCAAAATAGTAGCACGCGTGGTAACGGGGGTATAGTCTAAAGTTCGAAGATCTAGGCAAGCTAAAGAAGGAATATCATCGTAATCATATCTTTCGATTTTTTATTTTGCACTTCAGACACTCATCTGTTCAATCAGCTAGCATTACCGCACCGGCTTTCTCCTTTCAAACCGTCGTCATCAAAGTAGACTCTCTTCTCTTCTATTTTTCACTCTAGAGTTTTAATAATTCATTTTCCTTCTTTCTTGACTCTATACCAGATCAATTCGTACTCTGATCACATCAAAACAAATCTTTTATCATTAGCGGACAAAATTAAAAAAAAACAAAACACTCACACAAAAAAAAATCAAACAAACTGAAGTGAATGCTCGGTTTATGATTACATATACTACGAGAAAAAAATATTTCGAAACAATGAGAAATCAATTTACTTTATTATGTAAGGCATTATGTAAACAAAGTTAGATAATCTACAGCGCTACTATCTACGCTTGCGTGGAGAAATCGATAGTTCACTGGACATATTCGTGTCCAAGGAAAAAAAAAAAGGAAAAAGAAAGTAATAACCATCACAGTTTTAAAAAATTAGATTTCACAATCGGATATAATCTTGCGTCTGTATGCTGTTAATAAGACATAAGAGGGAAAAAAAAAGATAAAAATAAAAATCGATGCTGTGATTAGATACTTGAGTAAAAAAATTTGATTTTGTAAAAATAAAATTGGGAGTCAAGACTCGCATTTTCCTCAGTTTATTAAGGAACATTTTTTTTTCATTTTGGGCATTATATAGGTAAGAGCGTTTTTATTTTTATTTGTATTTTTTTTTTTGGGGGGGGGTTGAAGCATATTTTTTCAGACAAAAACACACCCCTTTGTTCCCTGACAATGTTGTTATTTTTTTAAAAAACAAGTTTCTTATTTTCCAGGGTATCTTTATGAAATGCACTTGATATGTGCGAAAAAGGCGGGTCTGAATGCATGTCAGTTTCAATATTCAATGGAAGGTTAAACTTTTTTTGTCTTTTGTCAATTTCGCTAAAATTTTGCCGTTTGTGGATGTATTTGAATACAATTTGGTTTAATTGTGCGGAACATGTGACCACTATACGATCGGAGCCTTTTCTGTCGTGTGTAATTTTTTCATTTTTTCATTTTCTTTTCTAATTAACCAGTAAAGAGTCAGAAATAGAAACTCCTAACAGTAATATTTATTTAAAAAAGAAAAAAAAAAAAATATATATATATATATATATATATATATATATTTTACTAATCCAAAATCTCTCTTATCGTTAATGAAGGAGAATCTTTAATCTAAACTATGTATACTAAAATGAAGCAAAACTATGACAAATTACTGAGCCTTCGAAATTTTCAAAATAGCCTAAAATCTAAGATTGTCGCCGTTGCCATAACAACGGCGCGATTAAAAAAAAATTGACGGCATGTTTGGTTCAAAAGATAACAAATCGGTAAAATAAGGCAACTGAATGCAAGCTTTAGACTTCAAGTAAATGCCCACAATGTATTCAGCATAAAAATCAAAAGGATCAAACAAATTCCATATAAAAAAAAACTCATTAGCCAACAATTGATACATGTCAGAAGCGGCAACTATGAGAACTCCTTTACAACATTGTTACTGCTAGTGAATAGTCCACAACTACCACCAGCTCCTCCTCCTCCCCCATCTATAGACTACCAAATATCTGGCTATGCATAACAGTTATGACATGCAAATTTATAATTAAGGTGAAAAAAAAAAGACAAAAAAATTGAACCATGATAATCATATAGCATTAAAGAAAATGGCATTCTAGTATTTTAGCGTTTTGAATCGAGAAGTGTATTTTAACATACTGTATCTACATATTTTTGTGCCTAGGTGAAAGTAAAACATAATAAATTTTGTGACTTTATATGAAATTTGCGAAGTCGAAATAACGTAGCTTTGTGCAGATCCCAGTCTAATTGTTATGCAAAATTAAAGCTATCTTTATCGTTGTTTCATATCCTTGTTTCGTTTTTCAAAAGTTTTAATCACAATTCCCGTTCTTCACACTACTTCGCAGGCCCTAATGATTGCTTTAGACTTCCCCTTTCGCATATTTTAAAAACGTAAAACTTTTTTTTTTTTGCTTATTTGAATGCATAATAATAATAATAATAATAATAATAATAATAATAACAACAACAACAACAACAACAACAACAACA
>BLXT01007159.1:44755-54849 GCA_019648995.1 Plakobranchus ocellatus | reverse complement strand
AAAAAAAAAAAAAAAAACAGAAAAAAAAAACTAACAACCACACATTAATAAATAAGGAACTAGAAAAATAAACTGAAATAGCAACCGCTCCAGAAAAATTAAAATCTAGCTGCAGAGAATTTTTTAACACGCCAAGTTTATATATTAATAAAAGTAAAGCGTGAAATAAAATTTCAATTTTGCAATGTAGATCTAGAGGAGATTTTCTTTTATTTGTTTGTAAAATGCTCTTAAAAATACATTGATTGAGATCGTTTAAAAAATATCGGGTGTGGGATTAATATTGGCATTTCAAGTTTTTTAGATTTCTAAAATTCTTGATCTGACTTAAAAAGGCCTAAATCACTTGCGCAGCCGAATCGCAATAAAATTATCGAGATATTGAATTAATCATAAATCTAGATTAGGAACTATACTGTTTTAAATCTAAACGTCGATTCCTTGAAATCATTTCTCAGTGGGCCTAGTTTTTAAAACTATATAATATAATACATATGAAATTCGTTTCTTCTTTTAATAATTTGAGTAAAGACGTTACAAGAGGAAAATGTTGGAAAAGATGTCTGTAGCACTTGAACGTAGAAGTGTTTGCCTTCTCAGCCTTCCAGTTTAATCTAAGCCTTTCTTGACCTTACTCTAACCAACATAGATAATTTTACAACACAAAGTATAATGCTCTTCTCCTCTCAATGATTATTTGCTTCGTCACGACATAATATAAGCATCATCGTTTCCAATTAAACCGGATCCCTCTTTCGGAGAGCCGATTCAAGGCAGCTAATATGGCCGCACGGATATCCTTTGCAGGTTAAATTTTTTTCTGGAATTGCTTCGTGATAACAATTTGAAATCTAATCTTCGTTCAATGAAAAAAGTTACTGTTATTTATTTTTTTTTTTTACATAAATGTGGTCTTTTCATATGAAACGATTCCGGGCAAATTTTTTTCTCACGAGTTTCAATTAGGTTTAAAGATTTAAATTAAAGCTTTGCGAACATTATGTCATTGTAAAACAAGGCTTAGACTTGACTAGGTAATAATTAATAATTTCATTGGTTTTCATAATTTAAAGTATATCTGCATTTTTACAAATGAACCACACAGAGATATTAAAATAGTAATATCACGTTTATCCTTTTAAATTTCCTCTTACAAAAATTTTATTCGACTGAAATTGAACACATTGAGTACGATATCATTTTGAGATTTTGACGATTCATTTTTTCCTTTAGAACTAATCTCATCTCGAGCGATTTATATCCACATGGGTAGAAACTAAAAAGCAAGATTTAAAAGCATATAGCAAAGTAACTTTAACAAAAAAAAAAAAAAAAAAAAAGACTCAGCAATAGACTCCATGCTGCCGGTACAAAAAAATAGGTTAATCTTTCAGTTTCGAGAATCTTGTTTATTGTGGTCTACATTTTCTTCTGATGCTTTCATTGACATTCTCTAAAGTTTCCTAAAACTCTAGGTAAGACACGTATACATTTTGAAAAATTACAGGTATTTCTTTGAAGGAAAGAGAAACGTTTAGTATCGAAAAAAGTGTTAAGAACTATTTTGTTTGAAATTTTTAGGCTGTAAATTTTTGGGATGACTTTATACGCATTTTTCTTTTTTAATGTGCTTACCAACTCTTTGTAATTATGAAAAACAACAACAACTATGCTCATGGATTGTTACATTCATCACAATCATAAAAAAGCGAAGAAATTGAATTGTTGTGTTCGGGTGCGAATACAAAAAATACATTCAAAGTTTTCTGACAAGGGATCCGGAAATGTTAAATAAAACATCACAACAATCGAACGTAATTCGCCAAAGGGTTTATAAACAGTAATAAGAGTTTTTAACACTAAATTAATCAATAATGATTTTTAAAGAGAGCTTGTGTTCTTATTAGTAAAGATTTTAGATCAAGGGGAAGTTGTAAAGGATAACGTAAAAGATTTTTTCATCTTTGTCCATTTGTCTCAATCCAGCAGACAAAAGAAAATTAAGACAAAATCAATAGTTTATCGTAGAATGACAAAAGAATTAAAAAAAAAAATGGTGATAAAAAAAAAATCTGAATATAATGCAGCACAAAGAAAAGTAAGTGAATGAGTGAATGAGTGTGTGTGTGTGTTTGTCCGAGAGAGAGAGAGAGAAAGAGAGAAAGAGAAGGAGAGAGAAAGAAAGAGAAGGAGAGAGAGAGAGAGAGAGAGGAAGGTGGAGGAAGAGACTAAGACAAAGATTATGCGTAATTAAAGAGTGGAACAGAGATGCACACAGACAAACAGAAAGTCAGGCTGACGAAAAAGAAAAGGGTTTTGGACATTAAAGGAAAGACAAACAAAGATTACAGGAAGATAGATAGGTAAAAAGATAGAAAGACAGATAGAGAGAGAGAGAGAGAGAGAGAGAGAGACAGAGAGAGAGAGACAGAGAGAGAGATAGAGAGAAGACAGAGAGAGAGAGAGATAGAGAGAAGAGAGAGAGCAGTAGAATTCCAGTGGACAGAGAGAGTATCTTGCCTCTATCAGAAATGAAGAAATCAAATTGCAATGGTTAATTTTATTTTTTATGTGATCTCAGGTTTTGGTTCTCCATCAAGCAAGGATGGGTTGATTAACAAGTCTGAAAGCCTCATTCTGTGTAAGGGATTTAAAGGAAAAAATTGACATGAAAATGCTTTCATATATGAAGGCTAATTTGCTAATCCCAACTACTCTCGCTTAAAAACATCAAGGAAATGGTTAAAAAAAAAAAAAGAAATTGACCGCCGGCTTTTTTCCGTTAAGAATCAAATGATTGAGAGATGGTTTGAGGTATTAATGAATAAGTAGAGTAAAAGATAGTCTACATAGCTAATTTGGATATAAAATGAATAAGCAGAAATGTTTGATTGAACTAGAAGTAGAAGAAAAGCAGAGGAAAATTGTAAATAAATGATAAAACATGTAAATATATTAGAAGAAAGAATAAAAAGACACTGCCTTATGTAAAAATATAGATAGAATGGACAAGGCCAAGAAAATGTGACCTGGGGAAAGGGGAATGAGGGAGAGAGAGAGAGAGAGAGAGTGAGAGAGAGAGAAAGAGAGAGAGAGAGTGAGAGAGAGAGAGAGAGAGAGAGAGAGAGAGAGAGAGTAAGTAAAGGTAAAAAGACAAAGACTCGAAAAAAGATTGAGACAGATGAAGAAAATTTAAATACAGCTCTTTTGTCAGCCCATCAATTTAAACTCTTGTATCATGAACAAAACCAGACCTTTTGCGGTATCCTATCAAAACCTTAAAAAAAGCTATATAAAAACTATTTCACCTACTCACAAACACAAATGACCAACATGTTTTCTTTGACATAAATCATTTCTTCACATGAGAGGATTGACCTTTGACTACTCTTTTGAGTTTTAAAAACAAAAGACGTAATGCCCTGTAAAAATAATGGTTTAATCTGTCTAAACAGCAATCAAAGTTTAGTGCACATCTTTCCTTTTTTTCAAATGCTCAAATGTGATTTTAAGCTGGCTCTGTGATATCTTGAATATGGGTTGACATCATGAAAAATAGCCTTCCGTTTCAACTTTTGCATGGTTTGCCAAAACTGAAATTTATTTTCAGCGTCAAATTATTTTTATAGTAGAAAAGAGCTTGGCGTCCCTTATAGTCAAAGCTTATTCGTTGTTTCTTAAAACCGTATAAATGAAAAAAAAAAGGAGAGAAAAGGAAAAAAATAAGTTTTTAAAAAGTGTTGAACATGAATCAAGAAAAATAGTGGGAGAAAGAATTGAAAAAAACTTGAAATCTTTCAATTACTCCTACTTAATTATAATTCTTGACCTTTCTGACAGAAAACATTATTTTTTATAGCATGAAAGTTGCAACATGTAATGAAATTAAAAAACAAAAAAAAAACCACTTAAAAAAAGAATAAAAAACAAAACAAAAAAAAAGCCATAGTCCACAGCAATATTTGCCAAGACTTTAGAGAGCCATAATTTTCATGTTTTTGAAATTTCTGATAACAAGGTGGTTATTGATTTTTATTTTTTCCGTGAATTTTCAGTAATTCCAAAAAGTCTGTTCTCCAACTAAATATATATCTCTTAAAGTCTGTTCTCCTACTAAATATATATCGCCTATATAGAGAAAGAGATTATCAAAATGAAGCACGTAAAAAATTTTGTATCATAACTGTAGGTGGGATTGATTTTTATAAATGTAATTATATAACAGTAACTGGGGGTGACGAGATGATGTATCTCCAGGCACACCATTAAAGCTGAAACTGTGAGCCTGCGCTCCATTCATCTGGCTTTAACTAGACTCGAAATTCGCCTTATCTCTTTAATCAACCTGCAGCTCCCTTGAGAAAACCCTGAGTTGGCGGTTGGAAAGCTTAGTTACCGGGATCAAAGTTTATCCTGTGGCCTCATTACTCCAGGCTTAACCAAATGCTAAAGCCATTCTGATTAGTGCATGATGCCCTTGATTCCGTAAGGTATAAAGCTCAGATCTTGCTCTTTATCTAGATTAACATGCAGAATTTACTGGTTTGTAAAGATAATTCACATAATATTCTACCCCAGCACATTAATGTTTCAGCCTTAAATTCCAATCAAGGTAACATAATTAGGCCTATTTTTGTAGACTTACGCCAACATGGCTCTCGGCCGATGGAGAAAAAAAAATTATTCGCAGAAAATTATCATAATCATAAAAGCTAGAGAGTAAATTTATGTTGTCTCGAGCACTTGGTTAAAAGGTAATGTTCGACCGCTTATGTAACTTGAGCACCTATTGCAAACGCATGGATTCTATCCTAAAATGTCGGTGAACCTATTTCTCTGAATTATAAATTCTGTTCCAAATAATTATAACAAATCTTTGTTATACATTTTTTTCAATCTTTTTTTATTTTCGATGGGTAGGTCGAAGAACCATATCACTATTTATAATGATGATCGCACACTTTTGGGAGCGGGACGTTGCAAATCCACAACAGAAAGAACTTACATATTTTTCAGCGATTCGCGAAGGTCCCTTTTAGAATGAAACGTTCAAATCGAGAACAATATTTTTTAAAGATAATTTAAGAAACCAATATCATTGTTTATTGTGACCCGCTATGATTAAAATCGAAAACCAGAAAAAAACTACAAACCCATGGACTGTAATCATCAAGAATTTTGTTTGTTTCATATTTGACTTATTCGGTAGCTATAATAAAAAAAAAAAAAAATATCAATTTCACTAAAACATTGAAAAATATTAAAGACGATTGCTTTCAACAAAATTATATCTGAAAAGATAATGAATGAAATGGTTTTATGTTTATACTGTTCAGGTTATCATTACCCTGTTTTCTCTGGTTTCAGCATAAAATATTGTTTTTATCATTCGTCAAATTCGTGTTGAAAACCATCGGTTGTGAGTGAAAATAGAAACCTAAGACGACCACAATGTACCGAATATACCCTGAACTCAACAATGGAAAATACGTTACCTAATTGATATTTCCCTCCATTATCTGGCTGGGTCACGGCTAAAGGGTGTCCCTGATCGGCCGGGGTTTTGTCTTCCTCGGTATGTCAATCAGAGTCACTGGTGTGCAGGGAATGACAAACAAGATTATCTGATAAACGGTTCCTCGCACCCCAGATTGAGCCGATAGAACTTCGTCATCTGCGCCAACCATAGCGCATTGATCAGTGCTATTTTGGAGAGGTGGAAAGAAAACAGTGAGACAGATATATCATAGATGGGTATAACGGTAACAAGATATAAAAGATACAAGTAGTTACCGTATAGTTAAGTTTTAACTTATTAATCTAACCATAATTCATACAGATATACATACAGAAATGAGCTATAGCAAACCCTGAAATGACGTAAGCTTTCCATTTAAAACGGTCAGATAAATTCCCACATCTAAATGGGAAGAGAGAGAGAGAGAGAGAGAGAGAGAGAGAGAAAGAAAGAGAGAGAGAGAAAGAAAAGATATAGAGAGTAAAAGAAAAAGAAAGTGAGAGAAAATAGATATCGAGAATGTAAAATGAGAAGACAAAATAGAATGAGAATCTAAGCGTATTGTAGGGTAGTCTGACCGTATGATTGTATTGAAACCTCGGCTCTAAAGATGTAGTTTTTCTCTAGTGCTGTTCTCCAGAGAAATGATCATTACACTTCTCTGTTTGCTTTTCTTTTCGGAACTGGCAAAATTAATAAAGTATTGAACGACCAAGATTTCGGTCCTCTTTTGCCATTGATTTCACGATTTTATGATGATTATTTCAAAAATATTTGAAGGATCGAATTTGTACAAACTTCCTAGTCATCTAATTAATCTCTATAATTCTATTCGGCTGAATGATATGCAAATGGTTTTAGAACATACATCAGTGAATCATACAAGTAAAACATTTTAGCCAGTGCCTAAAATATTGGACCCAGTATAGACAAGTTCAAAATGTAATTCCATTATCAAAGCGGACTTTTTCTGTTTGTTTTCTGAATGAGAACTCATTTTTCATAAGTATGTTGAAAGTGGACTTTCTTTTCAATGAGTTATAAATACATTAAACAAGATGTCAGTGGGAGCAATGATAGCATAACCCCTCAGTGTGACTAGAATGCCTCTTAAAAAAAAACAAACAAAACAGCCTCTATACTATTTTTAGATCCAAAACTTGGAGGAGAATTCCTTAAAAAGCAATATAGTCATAATCAGCATTAAAAGTCAGCTTCTTTTATTAATTTCAAGTTCTGGAAAAAGAAAATTAATTAACAAGTGAAGTGTTAAGTCCAGAGACGTAGAGAACGTTTGCTGCATTGTTCTTTCCTCGCTGTTTCTGTAATTTCAAAAACATCTTTTCCTCTTTATGTGATTGCCTTCTCCTTCTCTTATATAGCCACTTTAATTGATAATCCCTGCACAACTGGTGCTAATTTGCACTTCAATTTCCCCCACTTTTGCCAACAAGTTCTTAAAAGTTTGATGTTCCATAAAACAGTTTATAAAACAAACGAAGTTTAATGCTCAGATACTTAAATCTCCTCATTACCATGTACCACTAACGATGTTTTCTACTGCAAATACAGGTATCTGTTCATTATTGTACAACATTCACGAGAGTTGCTATCAAGGACATATGCTTGTGCTTGATAGCAATTCTCGTAAATGTCGTTCAATAACGAACAGATACCTGTATTTACTATACATAACGTGAACAAGGTTTCCTACTATAACAATACAAATTTCTTAATTACTCTACAAAACTGACAAGGTTTCCTGCAAAACACAAGTATTATCTCCTTATTACTATGTAACCCTGACGAGGTTTCTCACCGCAAGCACATTATTGTTTCTCTTCATTACCATACAGCACTTATGAGGTTCCCCTTTGAATGTTTATCTATCTTTTAGGAGCGGATCCTGATGAGCGTGCTGCCCCAACATGTTGCCATGGAAATGAAGAATGATATCACTACGCCACACCAGGGAATGTTTCACAAAATTTATATTCAGCTTCACGATAATGTTACGTAAGTTACTTAAAATATTATCTTTACTTAAAACTCGAATCTACCAAAAGCATCGTCGGTCAAAAGCCATGATTTAATTTCCAACCGTTTTAACTGTTTAACAGTGGTTTTGAAATTAAACTCGCAAATTAGAATTAATAGTTAATAGTTGGCGAAATGCTTCATGTAATAGAGGTTTTTAAAAATCTACATTTTGCACTATTTTACTCTCTTCTTTACAATATATATTTGTGTACTTTGAATTTTATTTCACGTAAAACTTCTGAACCACAGAACAAGAATGACTTAAAATTTTGTATGAAAGATTAGCTGTGGCGGAAGGGTGCACTGATAATTTTTAGAAGTCCAAATTCTGCCTCCTTCTACTTATTTTTGTTTTTATATTGTTTTCTCAAAATATCAGTCATACTTTAAAATCAGCCACGTTGCTAACTTTCAAATGTATGTATCTAAATTTCCGTTTGATAATTGTTTACATTGAGGCAACAGAGAAGCACTAATCCCATAGACTTCATTCAGGGCTGAATTAGAAGCGAAAGTCTAGATTTTAGCTTAGATATCTTAATCTAAATAGGCCTGATTATAGATCTAAATTCAAAGCCTTATTATTGCTTTAGATCCACGACAATCTAGATCTAAACTAGCAGGAATTCATTACCTAAATCATTCAAGAGTTTTACGAAAAATAACTTTTAAAGTACACAAATGTATAAAGTATAGATAAGGGAATACCTCAGGCTTCTAATTTTTTTTCATGCGGCATACATGTTGTTCAGATCTAGATTGTCAGGTTCCCTTACATCTAAATGTTTAAAGCGGATTCTCATGTAGACATTTGGATTATTTGTACTATACCTACTCTCTCTCTCTCTTTTCCACTGCCTCTTCCTCTCTTTCTTTCCTTTGAATAACAGAGTTACGGTTCTACTCCATCGTTCGTAGAGCGGGTTATTCAGCAACTAATATACAATAATTTTGTTGTATGAGACATTTTTCTTTTGTTTTCCAAAATTGACCTAATGGAAGTGTAGCCTTGTTAGTTCAGGCGAATAAAAAGAAACTGCTCTGAAAAAAAGTGTGAGAAAGCGATGCACATCCAGCTGTTTTTATACAGTCAAAATATAATTACAAGTAATTATTGAGTTTTGTTACTAAAAATATATCAAACAATCAATAGCAGCTCTCGAATTAGCAGCCATAGGGTCATTAGGCACGCTTGTGTTGATTGCTAATAAGAAATAATTTGATTCTCCTGCACAGAATCCAACAAAGCACCGAATCTAAGTCTACCTAGTCGCATAGAATAGCTCTATATTCGGATGTAAACATCGATCTTTAAGTCTAAATTTTATCGAGTGGGCGCATCGAATGATCCTTTATTTATATTCAGATGTAGACATGGGTATTTACAATCCTTAACATTTACTGGAAAAATTAGAGGTAAACACAGTAGAAGTAGACAAAAAATAACTTGGGCAATTATACGTAACGGCAGTAACAACAATTTTATAAGGTCAACTGAGAATAGGTTTGAATGAAGGAACATGAACACCAAAGTCTGTTGCAGACAAAGCGTTCATGATCGAGAT
Source organism: Plakobranchus ocellatus (assembly GCA_019648995.1). NCBI lineage: Eukaryota > Metazoa > Mollusca > Gastropoda > Plakobranchidae > Plakobranchus > Plakobranchus ocellatus. Next base: position 45,726 of record BLXT01007159.1, on the reverse strand, counting down.
AACATCTTGCTCCAGCGAATTGAGCCTGCTTTCTTAGCACTTGCGTCAAACTTTACTGCACATTGAATTCGCAGATCGTAAGTCGATTTCCGATCATGTTACTTTGTAGCGAAGAAGTGGCCTCACTAAACACAATATCTCATGGCCTGAGAGGTAGAAGTATTGCCGCGTAGAAGACTAAATTCACATGAAAAACCAAGGACATGATGAGGCGTAAAACACAAAAAAGCAAAACTAAGCACATTCTTTAAAAAAATAGGTGCAAACCTTTAAGCTTTTGTGTTCAAATGTTTTTATGCTCAGAATCTCTGAGACAAAGGTTGAATCATAGCTTACAAATAATAGTTGTCTAGATATCCACCGTAATTTTCTTTGGGAAAATAATAAATAAATATATTTATGTCTTATGTTATCATTGATTTACAATAAGTGTGTTAGAATAATTGTTGTTTTGTATATTTTATATTTCAATTATATTTGAACAAATATTTTGGAAAGGAGTAAATGTTGCGAAAGAATCACGATCAATATTTACATCACGACCTGCATAAAAGTTCCCGCTATTACAGCATTTAACAGAATGCAATTAAATGTGAGAATAGAAAGCCAATGATGGAAAAAGAGGGGAGGAAATGTGAAAGATAATGTAAAATAAAAAAAAAAGGTGTAAAAAGAGAGGTAGAGTGGAAGAGATAGAGATAGAACTATAAATAGATATTTAGTTGGGAAGACAGAGAGTGTGTGGGGTGGAAAGAAGAGCGACTTGTGAATAGAATATCAAAGGAAAATGCTTATGTCCAAGCTCATGATTGTAATGTAGGTTTGAGATAAGGTGAAATTGAACATGTACTCAAATGAAATCTCTGGAACACTACAAGGAACAGTATTTAATAGCTCATATAGACTGAATTTATCCATTGCACCCAAGCTGAATGTGTTAGAACCATGCAAAAAAAAAAAAAAAAAAAAAA
>BLXT01007142.1:104137-114274 GCA_019648995.1 Plakobranchus ocellatus | reverse complement strand
ATTGCCTGTTTTATCAGGACTATTGTTATATAACCATAATCGTTATGTTATCCCTCTTTCTTTTAAACCAGAACAATGTCAATTGGACAAACATACAGAAAGACTAAAAAATGGGGGAGGTACACTTAACCAAAAGAAAAATAATTGGTCATGAGGGGAATATAGAGAGAAGTTTGGAAAAAATTGTCTTCATTTGGTTGTATACTTTGGCTTACCTATTCGTTGATGTGGTTGCCTTTACCGCTGACACTTTGAAGTTTTATGAAACTTTGTAGATGTTTAAGATAATATGGAGAAAACTAATCTATTCATAGTCCCTTTGCAAGATATATTGGAAGGGGTGATAAGCTAGAGATCTAGGACGGTACATGAAGCCCCAGGCAGCATGGTGTAATAATTTTCAAAAATTAGATTTGATTAAAAAAAAAAAAAACCTTTCTGATCTTCCATAGCATTTAAAAGTTTAACAATATGCTTATGGAAGTAGATTTTGTTTCTTTGTATAGAAAATCGGTGGAAATCGACTGAATTAGATAGAGGGCCAAGAGGGCCTTTTCAAACGGTTGTCTGTCCATCCTTTTCAAATAGATTTTGTTGTTTTTTTGCGAGCTATTTTGAAATCTATTAAATGAAACCTATGGTTGTTCTACTCTTATCACGGGAATTCGACGCTCTGATCGGAACGTCTCTAGCAGAAACTGATCAGCAAAGATCAACCTTATAGGTTACGGCAGGTTGTGAAAACTGTCAACCTTCCGATTCTTTGGTCCGACACCGCTTGGATTGATTTTATAGTAACATATTCTCCGCATTCTGATCATCAGATTCCAGGAAGATGATTTAGCAATCCAGTTACGTACACATTCCAAAACACTGTAATCTTAGTGTTCTATGCTTTAATGAAAATCAGTCGGTCTCCCTGAAGGTCCAATGCAGTGGTCTGGAACACTAACCACGCATTACAAGAAATACTTCTACAGCAAAGTAATACGGTTGCATTTGACCATGGGATGTTGCACTCGACGTAAATCGTCATGTATCAGGGTCGGATCAAAAAATATATTTTAGGTAAATGGTCAGATTTTATAAAGTATAGGCTGAATAAGCCATTCGAAAGGGGATCTCTTGTCTCTTGTTCAAAATAAAACCCTGATTATGTAACATCTATTTCCTAAAGTAATATAGCTTTCATGAACCGTCAATTACCTCTATTAGTTTAGTATCACTTTTCCGTTTTTTATATTTAAGATTTGGGTGGGTTTTTTTTAAGTTTTCTTTGAGCTGGGAATTATTTATGACTTTTGATGACACCTTACGATTTTGATTAAACATTTTTACACTTTTTTATTTTAACACTAGATAAATTTTTTCTTGAGCTGAGGTATTTTTTATGACATCTTAGGCCAGTAGATACATTTTTTTTCTCAAGAGAAAAACTTTTAAAATTGTTTGAATCCTGATCTAAAGCTAACGGCGACGGCCGAGTCTTGCATAGTATTATTCTAGTCCTGATTTTGCAATATACCTGTACAATAAAAGAAATCTAATAATTTTTAATCGAAAAAATTGTGTTAAGGAAACAAGTTGACGAAATAAACTAATAAAATATCTATACAAGATTTCACGACAGTTCTGGGGAAAAAAATATTTTCAAGAGGGCGAACAAACTTGTATAGAAACCCGTCCAGATCAGATCCAACCATTTTTCTCTTCAAGGGAACTAAATCTACCTATGTAAGCCTACTTTCAAATATTCACCGTCTTTTAGATATTCTTTTTTTTTTTTAAATCTTCTGACACGTTTTTTTTTTTTTGTTGTTGTTGTTTTTTTGTTGTTTTTTTTTATCTGGGTGTTAGCATGAGGATGTTATACTGCATAGATTAATTTGCACTGCCTTAGACCTCTACTTGTTCGCCCTTCGTATGTGCATTTCTAGTGTCAATGAATGCATTTTGATTTCCCTACTTTTCCTCGAACATTTCTTTTAAGGATCGGTAAAGGCCTCTTCTTATACATTTTCAGATCAATGGCAAATCAAAAACTTTTCATTTTTCTATGATAACAATTATTTGAGAAAGGATGCTGAAAATTATTTCTATCAGTTTTTGAGTTACACTATCACCTATCAGTCTTCAATTATATATTATGGTATTAAATAGATTTTTTGTCGAATGTTTCACAGCCCAACAGTGTAATGAGGGAGGGCGATTTGGTGACGGGTGCAAGTTCCAGTGTCACTGTGCAGGTAACACAGCTTGTGATCCATCAAACGGTGACTGTAGCAATGGATGTGATCCAAAATGGTTTGGACCAGCATGTCAGTACGGTAAGGATACTGATCAATTGGATAGAAGATAAGAACTTTTTTTTCTTTATGATTTTTATCAATTGAAATACATAGAAACTAAGTGTGTTGACTGTTTGCTTTTAAAACACACCTTAAAGGATAGAGAAATTCTATCCAATATGATTCGTGTTTTCGCAGCTGAAGTTTTCATTCTCTTTGACAACACAAAATATAGTATATTTCCACTTCAATTTGAGAGCGGAGATTTTACTTTAAAACCTGGGTTGTCACTGGCGAGATCAGACAACAATTGGATTTGACCAAAGAATTTTTGACTAAACGAGATATTGCCAGTGACGAGAAAATAGCACAGTACAGATCTGACCTTTGGTTTAAAGACTCGCAGGTTCCGTAAGAATCTTACAGGGCACATGTTACTCCTGCTTGTACCTCTGCTTCATTAACTTTTCTAAGGCATTTGACAAAGTAAGACATTCCGATCTGTTCGACATTTTACTAAGACATAACTGTGATGAAAAAATCTTAGAGTGATCAGAAACTTGTACGGGGAACATGAAGCTGCAATGAGAGTTGATAATGAATGCAGTAAGTAAAGACTGATCTGGTAGGGGAGTGAGGCAGGGCTACGTTTTTGTTGTTTTTTTCCAGACCTCTTCAATATCTAGTGCGAATTGATTCTACGGAACATAGAGCAGCATGAAGGTGTCAAAGTATGCGTTTACAACATAAACAATCTAAGATATGCGGATGACACAGAGCTAATTGCTGACTCGGAGGAAAAACTACAAAATATCTTTACAACAGTCATAATTGAAAGTGAAAACAAAGGACTCCAACTGAATGCAAAGAAGACTGAGTGCATGGTAATCTCAATACAGTCAGGCATGCCTGTATGTAACATTTTTTACAAAGGGGAAAGAGTTTGCACCTTTGAATACTTTGGTTTCACAATAACTCCAGACGCCAGATGCGACACAGAAATACAGAAAAGAATCGCTTTGTCGAAAAATACATTCACCAAGATGAAGTTCATCTTTACCAACATAATAAAAGACTCAGCATCAAAATGAACACTGCGAAAGCCTACATATGCTCCATCCTTCTGTACGGATGTGAATGCTGGACGCTGACAAAAGACCTCGAAAAGAACACTTGAAGCAGAAGAAATGTGGTATATCAGAAGAATTATGAAAATATCATGAGGTGAAAGAAAGTTAAACGAAGAAGTAATGGAAATTGCCGAGTTCTAAAGATCCCTACTCAAAACCATCAGAAAAAGACAACTAGAATTTTTTGGGCACATAAACAGCTGAAGGAATAGGAAAGCAGGTATTGTGTGGAAAGATTTGTGGTACCAAAGGCAGAGAAGACAACGCATAAAATACACAGACAGTCTGAATAGCTACGCAATAAGGAAAAAATCCCCCAACAATGAATTCATCAGGAGAACTGACAACAGAGAGTAAGGCCATGATTGATATCTGCAACATGAAGAAGAAGAAGTTACTCCCGCTAGTAAGGTGAAGATGGTTTGATGTATATTTACACAGAAAAGAAAATAATCAGTGAATAAACTTCATTTTTTTATAAAGAAGTATTAAGAATAAAACAGTTATTTAAAGCTACAAAATAATATCTACACTAACTGCAATAACGGGTTTGTCTTTTTTTTTGCCATTGCTTGTGTATGTCGCGACTGCTCTCATAGAACTGATTTATGAAAGTTTACCTGTAAACAACTATAAATATATCTAGAATTTTCAAACGGATCCCCAAATATCGTCAAACTTGCCCTACTGCCTCATTCTTTGATCTGTATGCAAATTCTCATTTCCAATATTTTATGTTTGGTAATCATACAGATGTGTCGGAATTTACCGTTACTGATGAATCAGAATCTGACCTGTCCTGGCTGACAGACAATAATGACACAACTTGTAATAACGGAAATGTCCAGTCTATCACTGCTAGATTAAACACGCCTCATCCTCTCACCTGGGTCAGGGTTGTGGTCAAAGACACTGGTGAGAGTTTGTTCTTTTTATATTTGATGTCTACACAAACATCTCTTATTACTTAACATGACCTTCATGGGTTTCTTTAACAAGTACAGTTTTAGTACAAAGAAGATTTAAAGAACATGAATGAATTTTTTTTTACCTCTAGGTTTTTTGTTGCTGTCGTTGTTTTTTATCTTGAATGGTAAGAGTGACTATGCTTAAAAAGCGTGATGTTCACGTAATTCCACGAAATGTTTTATATATTTTTATTATGACTTTATCTCGTACGCGCACACTGAACGCTGGCAATGCAGGTAAACGTTTTTTAATGAAAGAAAATAAGTAACGCATTGTAAGAAAGATTTCATTTTTATGCCTTGCTTTTACAATAACATGTAAAGTTAGAGTTTGAAAAGCTTAGAAAAACTATGAATAACGAGTAAAGTTTTTCTCGGAAAACTATTTGCCCTATAGATTCCAATCGATAAACATTTTGATGACATAAGAATGACCCCAAGAATGTAATTAGATAGAACTGCCAACATTCCACGTCAATCAATTTTCCTAAAACAAATTCCTCAGCTTATCTTAATCAGTTCCAGCTGAGCTATCTGAGCGATGATTCCCAGAACTCAACACATTGTGTTAACCCTCGCAGTGCCAGGGTGGATGACGTCACACTAGACATCTCTTGTCCTACATTAGTTGTAGTCAGTCACGTGACTCTCTCAGGCGCGAATGTGTTGGGATTGTGTTCTTTCTATATTAGCGGCGGTAAGAATAATTTATCATAAAGTAACTAGCTTGAAACGATTCTACATATTGCTTTTGAAATGAATATTATGTCTTTCATTTTGATAATTTTAAATTACTGATTTAATTTGTGACTGTACCCTGTGAGCTTTATCATGATAAGAACTGGATATGAATACGTAGTCCACCTGCCAAGATATACACATTGAATTTTGTTTTACAAGAATGTATAAGAAGGATAAATCGAATAAAAGAAATGATTCATTTTCACAAAAGGGTTATATGCCTTATCGTACTTATTAGCACCAGTCGTTAGGAATGTATATTTTGTAAACCCAGACAATATTATTTTACTTACTTTTCAATATGTCTGAGACAGTAAAATAATATTGCTTATACGCTGTACATACCGCTAAACTGCATATCGTTATAGATGGAGGGTTCAGTTAAAAGAAGGTACCAGTGTAAGACATTTCGTTATCGTCTTTGAATAAAAATCACTGCCGGCAGCCGAAGGTGATTCAGATCATATTCCCACCATGTATTTTAAAACATTAAAGGTGCAAAAATATTATTTAATACAAATGTTCTTACTCAACGAACTTTCTTGGATTGAGTGTAAACATTTCATAAGTTTTTTTTTTTCAAGTGTGTGATTCTTTCTTCAGGGCGTAACGTGGTTTTTGAGGAGACAGCACAGCAGTCAACCACTTTCGATACAAATTGGTACGCCTATAAGGCCGTAGATGGAAACCCAGGACTTGAGGGCTCTTCAAGAGATACATGCTCTCATACAAAACCAAATCAAGGTGGACTTGCCTGGTGGAAAGTGACTTTCTCAAACAGTGTGGTGATCAACGGATTTGTCATCTATAACAGAAACGGTAATGGTGACAATAAATTGAGTGGACTTCTCGATTTTTATGAGACAATCATCACGGAGCAATCCACTGAGTAAATGAAGACAAACTGGCCAACAGATACTATTGTTTTACACGTTTTACTATGCGTACTGAAGTACAGCGATGTATAGAAGGTGCAGCATCAATCAATGATATTAACTACGCAAGCCTGTTAGAGTCAATATCCTCACATTGTTTACATTGTGTAATTATAGTACAAACTAGAAAACGATTAACTGATACAAGAATGACTATCATCCTCTATCAGTAGCTAGTAAAATACCACCATAAACACATGTAGATTTTTTCAAATAGACTTAGTAAAATTTTCATTATCTAGCCGTATGAGCACTATATAATAAGCAAATGCACATCATATTAGCGAGATGTAGGTTACATTGAATGGTATTAACCACCAAGGTACACAACTATTGAACTCGACTTAAGAAATCTGCACCAACAATTTTACTACCCTAAATGTATTAAACACCAAAAGCAAATGATTGTAAAGCTATGGCCCATCTGTTGATCCTGGGACTTTCAAACTTACAAATTTAGAATCTATATCGCGCAAGTGCGATACGGATCTTTCGTCATTGCCAATTTAAGAGAATAATAAACTCTCCCCTAAATCTAAAGCTAAGTAGCTTGGTTCGGCTACCCTTTGGGCAGAGGAGAGGGTTGATACACCAATTCGATTTCAGGGGTTGCTCAATACATAGATGGCAAAGCCATGTCTTGAGGGCATTAAACTTTTCCAACAGACCATTGCACACTAGGTGGTCGGGTGTCGTCACCTTCTGCTTGATCCCCAGGAGGCGGCATATTTCCCGTCATGCAGTCGGGCTTCAATTGAATCCTTTGGGCACTTGACACCGCCCCCGGAATACCAAAATGGCTAAGGATTTTCACCAGTGCCTTAACTACTGTCTCGACAGCAATTTTCCGAAGGAAACTGCTTTTATATACCTAGTGGCATAGTCAGTAGAGTTGGGGTAAATCCGTGCTCCGCTCCTCTTGGTGGATTGATTCGGCAGACGATATCAATCGCCACAGGCTAAAAGGTATCAATCACGAAAACCCTTTTCAGGGGTATTCTCGGAACAAACCTTTCAGTGCGCCCGCTGGCAATCATCACAAGACCGACAAAACTTTTCAGATCGACATCCACCTCTGGTTATTAAAAGTTGCTCAGGGCCGTGTTCACTGTTTGCCTGTTTGCTGAGTGCGCTCCTGTAATGAAGTCATGGGCTATTGATATCACATAAAGACGCAATGACTTTGACAGGACCACGTGTATCATGCTGATGCTTTTTCCGTGATCCTCGAATCTACGATGTATAATGCTCTTGATATTCTCGAAGGTAGCAGTCTTGTTCCCTCTTCGAGCAGTCTTTTCTTCACACATAAGTCCTTGTTTCGCCATATCCTTGATCAACTGGTCATGATCAACTCCCTGTGCCTCTCCACTGTAGGCAACTGCAACTGCTTAGCTACTATTTAGAGCAAGGCTTGGGCTCTGGTCGTCGTCTCACCGACCATCACAGACATGTCAGGGCCTCTCAAATCTTCTTAATGATGACATAACAGATGGCGTCATTGATGCACAACGCCTCACCTCTCTACACAAACAAGGTTCATTATTGCCCTCCCAGCCAACAACGCTGTGTTGTCGATCCTTATCAACAAATAGCTCTCACCAGTCAGCTGACTCTTCCCGAGCAGTCTTTTGCGCACCAAAACGTCAACTTTTCGACCACTTATCTCTCCTCTCAGTATAGAGACACTGAGATTTTTGTCCCAGCGCGGCGTAGCTCGTCACAATAGATAGAGCTTTCCGTTTGTCAGCGGAAGCATTCCATCCTTTATCTCATTCTGCTTGTTGTCCGTCACCTCCAGAGTAGGGCCTGCCTTTGTTTCACAATTTTTTCTCGCGCCTTCTCGCAGCGCCGTCGCTATTACTCCTGCAGTCGCTTTCTTCGTTGAGGCGCTTGAATAAGTCCAGTCATGAGCGATATGACCATATCTCTTGCATTTGAAATTGCTTATTCCTGCTCTTCTTAAGCTGTTCTACAAGACAACTTCCATCGAATCTCCTCTTGGGTCTACGCTACCGCACAGAGTCCATCACTGTCGAGTACCAGCTTGAGCAGATTTACGCAGTTGATCACATAGGTTTTGTTTACGGACTAACAGGTACAGATCCGCCTCTTTGCTGATATTCCGTAAATCATGAGGATTTTCTTCCGTATATATATCGTCAGATCCTCCCGGCGGGCATCCGAAAATCCATCAGGTCTTCGTAAGTTTGCTTGGTTTCCGACAACCCGACCCATTGGGAACCTGCACCTGTATCCATCCTCTGTGAAATAGTATCGCTTCATTAGTGCCCTATTTACATTGGCTCATTTCTGCAAATCTTTCAAACCGCGTTAGTTAGTGCAAATCATGTTTTCCGTCCATAAAATTAAACAGTTTTGATAACTAAACTCAGGCTTATGTCCAATCAGTTTTAACGCCTGCTTGAATGCGCAATTTCTTCAACACCAATTCCTTCTGTCATTTTGCTTTTCTTTCCCTTTCCCGTTCAGCGCGTTCCTCTTCTATTTCTTTTCCTCTCTCGCTCTCTCTCTCTCTCTCCCTCATTTTTTTTCTCTGTGGGTGGGTCTCTTTCTGTGTCTCTCTTTTTTCTTTGTGTGTGTGTGTATGTATGTGTCTCTCTCTCTCTTTCTCTCTCTCTCTCTCTCTCTCTCTTGCTCGCTCGCTCGCTCGCTCGCTCGGAGAGTCTCTCTAATTCTTGCCTCAAATATTCTTCTCCCTTTTTGCCTCTGTATCCTGGTAGGTCGACTATTGTACAATGTCCTCTATCTACCGAACCCATGACAATTTCCTGATAGTTAGCAACTTCTTGTTGAGTCTTCTTTCAATATTTGTCCTTGACTCTCTCGTCGGGGTCGCCAAATATATCACGAATTGCTTTATGCTATTCAGTTATAATTCTAGCCAAACGCTGCCTTTGACTCTGAGTCTTACTTTGGGAAAATTGACCGAAAACTTAATTCATTTCAACGAATATATCAGAAATACCAGATATGCAAATCTACAAAGTCACTAACATCGGCAGCCTATCTTTCAGCGATCTCCCAGACAATTTCTAAACCACCCTTCTATACTCCGCCAACAGCTTCTAAAAAATCCGAGTATGTAATATCCAGGCTAATAGGTAAGACAAAAATAATGACCAATCAAATACTCTCATCTTTCTCCTTCTTAAAACGTAAACATCGCCGGAAGATTTTAGTGGCATTCCAAGCTTATCTTGTAAACGATGCCTTCGCACTTTCGAAAACTCTAGAAATTTCTACATCTAAATGCAAACAAAGTTAGAAGTAATAATAACAGCACTATAAAATTATTATAGGCCTAGCCGAGGCCGACCTAGAATACGATTGAATGAAAGCAAGGAACTATCAAAAGATCAGCCATTACGAATCTATAACTACACTCAAAACAAATCGATTTGATAAAATTTGTGACAATTCGCTTCATCAATATTAAATGAAGATAATTGAAACGACTCTTACAACTGTGAAGATTTTTTTTTTACGGGAAAGAGTAAGGCAAGGTAAAATTTCCGATTTTTTTCACAAAAAAAATGAATTTTGTTTTTGAAGCAATATAGAATTTCTGACTGTTTCTCAGTGCTTATCTAATAGGCTTTAGTCAATGAACAAGTTGGATAAGTAACTTGTGATTTTGTAGCTGTGTATGTATGTCTTAAATTAATTATATTTTTAGAAAAATATTTTTAAGGAGGTGGATCCCTCAGTTATCAATTAAATAGTATGATTTGGGACAAAAATGTATACCAAGTCTCAGATCCTAGGAATGGCACACATATATGTAAGTTTTGTAAAACCAGAGTCAATGAGGCCACTAATATCCTGAACTAACATTTACTTTTGAACTCAATTTTCATCTGTTTGAAGTAGAATCTCAAGTCCTTTTTTAACTTAACTATTTGATTTAGTATTTGGCCTTGTTGCATTTCCGCAGTGTTGCCATAAGTGACCAAGACCAATGTCTCCTGTTTTTGCCTAGACGCAAAAAACATTTATTGCAGTTGATTTGCTTAACCCTACCAGCCACAGGTCGGGTCAGAATGACCCGGGT
>BLXT01007142.1:4690-16034 GCA_019648995.1 Plakobranchus ocellatus | reverse complement strand
AGATAGATAGATAGATAGATAGATAGATAGATAGATAGATAGATAGATAGATAGATAGATAGATAGATAGATAGATGTGAAATTCTGGTGTAGATCTAGGTATATATGTATTTACATATGAAGGGTGCAAGGGGAAAACAGCTGATGTCACATTTTTGACATTTTTAAAGTAATTAGCTGAAAAGTATCTTGGTGGTATACTTCAACTTGTAATGCTACTAAACAATGCAAAAACCACCGTAGTCATGCACAAAATAGTGAAGAAAATTATAGGCTAATGGAAGAACGACTGATGTCCAAAAATTCCAAGTTGAAAACAATTGATGTCCACTCTGGGTGAATTATTATAACCTCCCTTCTCTAAAACAATTTCAAGGGTAGCTTCCTTTGAATTTTATATCCAATTACAAGCCATCTTTCTCATCACGTGATTCCTAAACAATCCTCTTCGTTTACAACAATGGCTGATGCAAAAGTCCCAAATTAAGAATATATTATTTTTATTCTCTTTTCATTTTTTTTTTTTAAATATGGAATATACATTTCTAAAAATGGCCAATTTTTTTTGTGAATTCTTTTTCATCTGGTAGACTTTTTATATTCTTGTTTGTCTAGTCTGAATTATGGTCTTTTGATTGTTTTATAAAAAGGACTTTCGTGTTAGTGTGAAATGATAATGCTGTGCCTGTTTTTTAATTAATTAATCTGAGATATCGTAAAATTCAATAGCAAAAATGCACCCAGTCTGAAGCAGTCGCTCGTGGCAAATAATAGTTATAAGAAATGAGTGTTTAAAAATACTCTTTTAGGAATCTTTTTATGATGCAAATTCTCTTCATAGGATAAATTAAGCAACATAAAATGCTCTCTATATCAAAGTTAATAGGTAAATAAAACATTTTTTATGGTTTCTAAACCTTTATCTCAATGTGGTTATGGTTAATGATCCCTAACTCATTTGGACTTGTTTCAAAACAAACGATCCATTTGACAGAATCAAGTTTAAGTTAAAAATACCAGATTACAAATTAAAAAGCAAACAAAATAAATCCAAAATCAACGCCTTCTTTAAAACAAAAAATGTGTGAAATAAATTGTGAAGGGGGAGATCTAAGCTCAACCTTTCAACAAAAGATTTATTGTGCTGTCAGTTTTCTCAGTCCTTTTTAGCTGTTGAAAATATCAACAAAATGTGATAGAACTGTTTGGCAGAAAAGATTCTTGCTGTAATAAGCCTCTGATTATTATTAAACAGAAAAAGTACAACATTGATATAAATAGGAAAGATAACGTAGTAAAATAATAAAATATTAAAAAAACAAGGGGAAAACGACTGATGTCCATTTTTACCCCGCCTTAGAAAAAAGCGCACTATGCTAAGAAAAGAGGGTAAAAAAATAATCTCAATGGTTTTTTTTCAATTATCAATGGACATACTTTAAGGTACTAAAGAAAAAAAAATTCTCTTTGTTGATGACAAACATCCAGAAGTCTTCAAATCTTGTTTTTACGTTTTCTCAGAACTGTCAAAATGTGACATCAGCTGTTTTCCCCTTGAGCCCTTCATATATATATATATATATATATATATATATATATATATATATATATATATTTAGGAAGAGGATAGACTGTTAACCTAACTAATAATCTAGCCAGAAAGAGGTTCATATCCTTCGGTTACCAATAATTTTAAACCACAATGTATTAAGCTGATAAAGCAATGCGAAAAAACCATCATCATGATGAGTTTTAAGAATACTTGTAAACCATTACACCTTCGATGTCAACGTTTAATATTTCTGTTATTTAAGATTTCTCTTCGTATGTATTATCTGTGTTTTAGTATCAAAAGTGTAAAAGGGTTTTATTATATTTCGTTTTTTCTCTATTAGATATGAAGTAGCGGCAGAAAGTTTATAATAGGGAAAGAACGAATTCTAACCAATAAGCAATGGAAACCAATAATTTTGATTTGAGAGATGATCAAGACTTACATAATTATTAAAATAAGGTTAGATGTCTTTATCAATATATGAAAAGTATGAATCATTCTTATGCAGCGAGCAGGGATAGGCTAGGAAAACAATTACTTCCTAAACATCCAATCAGAGAGCTTTCAGTACCCTGAATGACAAAAACACTTGGTTAAAGAAGATTCTGTTCTCCTCGCAACTCTTGTGTAGTTTCCTTGCGTAACAGTCTCTCTCCTCATATGTCAATCATTATAAGCATAATTTTAACAGATTACTTATACGATAAAAATGTTAGTACCCTCTGATAGTCACAAGGCCGATCAGAATAAGGCATATGACAAGTCCTTATACAATTTTAAGTTAAATAAAGATAGCGACACTCGTGGGTGAATCAGAACTCAATAAAATATTGGGCATGTAGTTCTTCTTTGCTTAGCTATCTGAGATATACATTTTGCTGGCAATGTTCTTGGAAAAGCTATATGTTTCTATAACAAAATATTAGTTTTGTGTTATTTATATGGTCGGAGAATGTGATTCAGTCCTCAAGGAGATGTATGAATAAGATTTAAAAGGACTTTTAGTAATATTGGAATTAGATCTCATAAAGCTCTTAAAAACGTTTTGAATGTCAACGCGAAACTTGAAACTTAGAAGGGAATAGAAAGAAATGACAGAATTACATTTAGAATTGAACACTAATTTAATTACATATATAGTCTTCACACAATCTGTAGGCCTATACCAGCTTTTCCTGATAATCCAAGCTTCGTGGACACTGGAGAACTCATGATGCTCTGTCTCTCAAAATGCAGTTTTGGGCACTTAAACTAGTTTCAGCAAATGTTAAGGATTGTGTTCGGGACTCTTTGTTTAACAGGTTACCTATGTTTTCCAAACGGCTAGAAAAGAGCCTTCTCAGAGTTCCAATAATGTCGCTTTACAGTAAAGTAAAACGTACAGTTATCTAATTTAATAATTACTCTTGAGCCAACAATTATTTTTCCTTCGTCAAACTTAACTTTTGCAAAGAGCATTTGAATATCTCTCTCTCTTTCTCTCTCTCTCTCTCTCTCTCTCTCTCTCTCTCTCTCTCTCTCTTTCTCTCTCTTTTTCTCTCTCTCTCTCTCTTTCTCTCTCTTTTTCTCTCTCTCTCTCTCTCATTCTCTCTCTCTCACACACACACACATATATACACACACTTGCATGCGTTAAAAAACATAAATCATATAATTTTTAAAATGACGCACCCACATGCTTTTTTGCACACTCTTTACCAGATGGGAAACGTGCAAATACATAAGAGCAACTTTCCAAGCCTAGCGTTTAGGTTCAGATTAGTTGTCAAACCACTTTGACTCATCATTTGTTTGACTTTTAGAAGATTGTGAACATTTTCTACACAAAAACAATTGTGAGCGCACTTTTTAAAATAATTTTATGCATCAAATGAATCATATAAGCAGAAAATGATTTTAAGGGGAGGACACGTGTTATCACCTTTATATAAAATACATTAAATTTTTTTTTTAGAAATTGATCATTGTCTTGGCGACAGTTGCATAAATTTTGTATTCACAGAAGAAAATTACATAGAAATGCTAAAACTAGTTTCTTGGCCAAATGCAATGATTTTCCTTCAAATTTTCTAAATTTTGACGCCCACATCTAAAGAAAGAAAGTGTTTGGAAGTGCCAAAAGAAGTGTTGGGATTGGTAAATATATTTGACTGTACAAACTCCAATTAAGTCATAGCAAACCTTTAGAAGCTGTTACTGAGATTTTGCATTAAGTGACGAAAAGATTGGTGCTAACTGATCTCTTCATTTATATGTTTGTGTGTGTGTGTGCGTGGATGTGTATGGGTGGGTAGGAAGGGCGTAGAGTGTTACCCTAAATCAGGCCTGAATGTGACTTATATTATTCGTTAAGAAGGCATTTTAAACCTCAATGTATTATACTATACTAATGAGCAATGCCGGGAAAGAGCTATCTTAATGAGTTATTAAACGCAATTGCAAACCAAATACACTCCCGGATCTCAACTTTTGAATGTTTATGTAAAATTTCTTTTTTTTTTTATATATTTCCTGTGTTTCATTATCAAAACTGCAAAAGGGTTTTTATTATTTGTCTGTTTCTGTTTCTACAATTTATATGAAGTAGAGGCAGATAGCTTGTAAGGGGGAAGGAACAAACTCAAACCATAAACAAATTAAAAACCAATGATTTAGATTTATAAGATCACCAAGACCTAAAAATGTATTGAAATAAAATAATGTACGTTTATAAATACATGAAAAATATGAATCATTTTTATGAAAAGAACAGGGCTGGTCTAGGAAAACATTTACTTCTTCAACATCCACTGATACAGTTTTCCGTACATCGCATACCTTGGATGACAAAAACACTTCATCAGGGAAGATGCTTAACGCCGAAACTTTTGTTTAGTTTCCTTTCGCAGCAGTCTCCTCTCCTCAGATGTCACACATCATGCACATCGCAACAGATTACTTATACAACAATTTCAATATCCTTTAACAGTCTCGAGGTGGAACCGTTCTTTGCAACAAGACAAATAACAAGTCTTTATACAATTTTTGGTTGAATCACAATAGCGACAGTCTTGAGTGTGTCAAAACACGTTTAGTTATTGTTTTAGAATCACTATAATTGTGCATGTAGTTTTTCTTTGGTTGCCAGGCAGGGAACTAGTTTTACTCTTTGTTTACATTGTTGGTGAAAAAATGTTTAAGTTCCTTTAAAAAAGTAAATACTTTTGTGTTAGAAACATGGAGGGTGAACGTAATTCCAGTCTCCAATACGACGTTTGGATTAATATTGAAACTAGCCTTTAGAAATAATGGCATTAGATCTCACAAACTGATAATCATTCCTTTTGTCAATGTTCATGCAAAACCTGGAATCTAGAACGGAATAAAGAGGAAAACAGTATTATATTTAGAACTTAACACACATTACATTTTAATATCCAAACGAATAACACCATTATGTACAGCTTTTGCCGATATACCTTGCTCCGTGGACACAGGGGAACTGCTGATGCTGTGTCCCTCAAAATCCAATTTTAGCTACTTATACTGAAGTGAACATTAATCAAGGATTGAGTTGTGGTAATCTATTGGTCTTTGTTTGTTTGGCTGTCTTTCTATGTTTTCTAACGGCAAGAATAAAGCCCTCTCAAAGTTCCACAATCCAGTCATGTCAAACCCGTTTTAGCATTACAATAGTCTAATTTAAAAATTACTCTGGAGCCAACAATCATTTTCCGACTCTTCAAAACTTAAACTCTTGCTAAAAATTGTTATGTCCTCTTACAGAGGTCGTATGCCCACCAGGCAAGTTTGGCCCCACATGTGAGCGTGACTGTAACTGTGTCAACCAGACTGAAGCCTGTTTTGTGAGCACGGGAGGTTGTCCATCGGGATGTGCTGCTGGTTACACAGGGGAAGATTGTTACACACGTAAGGCCATGATTATGTTTATGTACTGATAACAATATGGATCTCTACCACCGATATTCAGTTTTAGTGGAAGGGAGCATAAAAAAATGCATTTTTTTGTATTATTTTTATTTAAGATAGGCTTTTTCAATATTTCTCAGTGGATTCATTGTGGTCATATTAGTGGAGGAGTATTGAAAATAAAAACAAATTGCTTATGATTGCCATGGTGACGACCGCTATTTTAAACTTCGATTTGTTATTTATGTGATTTTTCAAAATCGTCTGTTCCTACAGTTGACGTTCAAATCATTTGAAAGTTTACTGACTTGTTT
Source organism: Plakobranchus ocellatus (assembly GCA_019648995.1). Taxonomy (NCBI): domain Eukaryota; kingdom Metazoa; phylum Mollusca; class Gastropoda; family Plakobranchidae; genus Plakobranchus; species Plakobranchus ocellatus. The sequence goes on along the minus strand of BLXT01007142.1, from coordinate 10,256 downwards.
TGCAAAACATTATTTAGACAGTAATAACGCCCTTTTTTAATAACCTGAAAGTTTTTAAATAATATAACTGTTCTTATGTAGCTGAAAGTAATATTGTGACCCCATTTTCGATGGAAAAAGTGAAATTTCTAACAAAAAAAAAGGGAAACATGATACCACAAAAGGCCTCGACTATAATATGGATAGTATCAATAACACTGACTGAGCTAAATTTTTAAAAGAAAAGATCGAAATGGAATCCTCGAAGGTAAGAATTTTTGCGACAAAAAAAAAAATGTAATCACAAAGCCGCATTTGAAACTTATACAGAAATACATGAATGTCCCTACAAATCGTTGAGAGTCTCAAATATGACTTCTTTTGTTGGTGTTTTGCTTTTACCGTGAAATTGAAGGCAGGCGTAAACAAGTATGCCTAAAATTGGTGAACAGAAGAAGAAACTAATTTGATTTAGGTTCAATACGCAAGAAATAAAAAATATATAAATTATCAATGCAGTTCCGATATTCACTGAAATGAGGCTTCGATACGAAATTTGCGACTTTTCAACTTACTTTTGTCCGCAAATGGATAAAGTATATTTTTCGCTCTCTCAAGAGCAAAATAAATGCCAAAATCGTGAAATCAGGTGCCTCCTCTTCCCCTCCTCCTATGAGATAGGCAAATATATTATACAAGCATGTTTGCCCGTTCAAATGAACGGGAAAGGAAAAGACATTTTCCTGAGCATACAGTATCGCATTAAGTAAATAAAAACCAAGAAATTCTTTCTGATGTTAAAACTTATATTTTTCAGCATATAAATCGAGATTTGCCTTAAACTATATGTTGAAGAATGTCTTATAACATAACGACTTTAAGCAAATTTCTTTAAACCTGAACAGGACCATAATCTACTGAACTTGAGTGTACATACAGTAAACGAAATGCAAAAAACGCTTGAAAAAAAAGTGAAAAATTCATGAACCAAAATGGGAACCAAAGAATTAGCCATATGAAATGTAGCCCTATTCCACTGCCCTCCAGTATATTTCTTGATTGAGATTGAATGATCAATGCTTTTGTAGCAAGGAAAAAAAAACAAAAAAAAACTGACTTTCTTTCGCAAATGAAGTGAAAATCCCAGAACGAAAAAAAAACACTTAACAAAGGTGCTTTGCATACCGCAGCCGTAATAAAGTTTAATTTTTTAACTGAGGATCATTTTTTGTTGTAAGCTATGAATGGAGTTTGCATTCTATTATTTTGAAGGGCTTGGGTCTGCAATAATTAATTAAAAATTAATCTAGCGACTGCCATGACTCATTCAGTATTTATACCCTATGAACTCGATATGTGATGTCCTTCTCTAAGAGCAAAAATAAACCAAATAAAGTTACTGTTATGTGACGCAACGTCCTGGGACAACTTGTCCCAACGATTGAACACAGCTCCGTATGGATATGCCCATAACGACAAAAGTTTTTAAAAAACACAAATCTAAGCTTGTGATGATGGAAAGGGGCGAGCGGCGAAATAAAAATGCTTTTGTTTTCACGGCAAAACAGTATCAAACTCGGAAAAAGCAAAGGCGTCACACGCTAGATAAAAAATCAAGGAATTGTTTGTCGAAAACCACATGTCAATCGATGCTGGCATTAAAAAGCCTTTCGCTTTTAACCCGCCAGCCACCACAAACAGATAATAGAAAAACATTTATGTAGGGCATATGAAAAAAATAAAATATAATAAACCGTTTGACAGAAATAATCTTCAAATCATTGAAAATATTTGCCGGGATCCAAGTACAGATGTAAAAATAAACTAAGAATTACTGATTGAAGAATGATGCAGCGAAAAGTAAGAAAAAAATGTTTCATATCACCCTGTCTTTTCGGCATGTTTATTATATTCCTAGCAAATCAGATGATGACCTAGTCATAAAGTAAATAGTGGAAATTCTAATGATATAAAGTGTTGTTAGTTGGTGCACGTCAAAGTTCTCTAGATGTAACTTTTCCAATGATACTTAAAAAATATTTGAAACTATGAGGAGCTTTAAAAATCCATGCACATAGGCCTGACTATTCTTACAAAGATGAAACATTTTTAGAAAATACAAAAAAAGATAGTTTTCAGTACCTAAATGCAAAAACGGCTTTTAAGTTGATCTTTCTGTTAAACATTATTAAATATTTATGTCATCTAAAACCAGCATACCTTTTAATACAAAAAAGAGAAAAAGGAAACAGTTGCCATGAAGAAATTTTATTCTAACAAAAGAAAGACTGCAACATTTGTAATTAAACGTCTCCTTTCATGTTAAAGTATTTTAGCTGTTGTTTCAGTTCTAGATGGCAACTGCTTTTCTCTTTCGGAAACAGGGTCCTTTTCTAGTGGTGATCTTTTCCTTTAATCTGTAAATGAGATGGTGAAAAAGCGTGTGCGATGATTTTGTATTTAGCAAAGAATATTACCATTTTCAGATTTCAGAAGTTTTAATATGTGCTGTGCAATCAACGGTTACAATGCAGTGTTCCATCTTCTCTGCCTTATTTCCAAAATATCTGAGATCCTAGTTTATTGATTCGTTGTGCGTGGATATTTTATTCGCATTCGTTTTGGTTTGAAGAAAATTGCAAACTTTGTCTCAGTCGTACAAATCAAACGTTCTCTGTCTTTTAAAAAGACAGTTTTAAGTCACATTATTTTTCCCTCCAAATAAGTGCGACCGTTAAAAATTAGTATGGTTTGGGGCACAAAGCAAACATGTGGAATGCGGGAAAAGAGGCAAATAATTCGAACCTGTTAAGTACATCTAAGAGACAAATTGATAACAACGTCAAAATTGTCTATCTGCCTGCGTCTGCTTTGGACCTGGCGCTGAATTAAGTGATAAAAAAGTAAATAGTGATGCTCAGCAACATGCTTTTTTGTCATTGTTTATGAACACAGTATAACGGTAATATCAATGAAAGAAAACATCCTTTCCACATTTCAGAATGCAGTCCTGGCTCATACGGTATAGACTGTGACGGAACCTGCAGTGAACATTGTGCTGGGAATGCAAACTTGTGTAACGATGTGAATGGCACTTGCGACCAGGGTTGTGATGCAGGTTACCAGATGCCTTTATGTAAAGACAGTAAGTCAAGACGGGTTCGGGGAAGTTAAAGAGTACTGAACTCTCCTGATGCTGTTTTTCTAATAACGTTGCAGTTCTATAATAAAAAAAAGGAGATCATTAGCAAACTGGGCTTTCTTGGAAGAATTAATGGCAAGGTGGAAAGGCAAAAAAAATGCTTAAATTTAAATATGGCCGCTCTTGTTCTCTGATGACAAATGTGCCTCTTCAAGTAAACTGTTTAATTTGAAAACATTCCATGAATCTTTTTAGCGGTTATTTTATTCTTCTACTCTCTTTATCAACTGATGTGTCATGGTTTCAATCCAGTCCCCACATTGAATCCGATATCTCCATCAGGTTCTTCTGTTTTCCTCAGTAATTCCCCTGCAGGTTAGATCCCCTTTGCAGTTCTGGCAGCGTAGGCTGTTGTAGATTAGAAAGCTTTGAAGAATGTGATCATGATTTTGTGGTTCGCTGCCACAGCATTCATCCGTGTGAAAGACTGTTTACTTAGGTCAAGAGTATGGTGATTATTTTTTCGATTATGAATCAAGTAGAAAATCATTTTTACAATAACAACAAAAAAAGGATATATATATATATATATATATATATATAATTCTCCGGGTATTTAAATTTAAAGGAATGGGGCATGCATTGCATAGCGATATAGGTTAGTTTCTCAGGTCACTTTATTCATACCGCAGGAGGTCAGATTAACCAAAAATACCTTGTGAGACAGAAACAGTGGGCACTTTACATAACTCCGGTCGGGTATCCCGTCCTGCCGAAATTTTTATTTGACAGTGGACCACTGTTGGATCATATATTCAAACACCGACGGTAAAATACTGACAGCCTACTGAGCCATGTTAGTTGCCTCACGGTAAATTTCAAAATAATAAGAGAGAATACTGGATTCTGAGCTCTCTTATGGCCTTGCTATAGGTTGAACCTGCCGTCTTGGCAATCATAATCTTCTAATGCTCATAAATGTAAAAAGTGAGTATTTATACCTATAGTTAAATATTTTAAAGGTCAAATATCTGAAAGCTCAAATTTGATTTATTGAACACTTTTCTTATCATGTAGCCTGAAACTAAAAATATCATACAAATACCTGCGACAGTGATTAAAAGACAAAATAACATAAAAAGTTGCAAATTGAGATCACTCAGAAATCAAATTCAGATAAAAAAGAATTGGGCTTTTCCTTTTGCCTCGAGGAAATTTAAATTGGATCTTATTAGTGTAGCAGTTAAGAGAAATGAAACTTATCTGATGTGAAAAATAGTAGTAGCATTAGACATGTGGGTTTGGAAGTTATTAAGTTTAGCATATCACGGTTAAAAGGTAGGGTTTTTAACGGAGGCAAAGTGGACTTTGACAGAAGACAAAAGCTGGATATGAGAAAAGAGGTTGGATGCAACGGCTCAAATGAAGAAATATAAGTGAACTGAAGAGAAAAAAAAAGAAAAAAATGTATAGTCTACTACTTCATGATTAAATGGCGAAGGATATTGGAAATTTCTTGTCTACTTCATGCATTGCAAAATGTTTAAAGCAGATAATCAAAATATAAAAATGTATGCAAAATTTGAAAGTTAAAATTGGAAATAAAATACTTTTAGAGAAAGTTAAGAATAAGAGCGTTTGCAATGGCAGGTCAGGAAGTTGAAAGCATTTACAAAAAAAATGGAAACAGCATGAACAGCATAAACAGAATCGTGTGAGAGACAACAGAAAAGAGGAGGAAAAATAAATAAAAAACGAGAAGGTTACACACACATTAGAGTTGACAAATTTCAAGAATTGTATTGTCTCACTCTTGTTGGCGTATGATAAATGGAACAAAACAAGTAACAGCAGCAGCAGCAGCAGCAGCAGCGGTAGTAGTAGTGGAATTGATACTTTGGGTCGTTGGTTATTTATTTTTACCTTTTGTGATCTTTGGTATTTCTTATCTTTGCCTAATATTCCTATTAACATAATCCTAACACCAATAATTATACCATATTTGGTGTGTTAAATAAAACTATGCTCTTTTATAAATGCACAGCGACAATAGCGCTACATTGCATAACCAGCTTAATAAAATTGTTTTACTAAATTTTACAGAATGTCCTACCGAAAAATACGGCCTTCGCTGTGAACAAAGCTGTAACTCAACGTGTCTGAACAGTGACTGTCATCATGTGACGGGCGAGTGTAACGACTGTCCAAAGGGCTATACTGGTGTATTTTGTGAGCAAGGTAAAGTTATATTCTCCTGTGGGTAGTCAAAGCAGCACAAAATAATTCTCTTGCCGTGTAAACGATGTCTAATGAATCTTACGCCGGTGAAAAAAAAAGAACGATTATGCAAGTTCGTTCCGTTCGCTTTTGGGTGATATTAACCTTTTGGTCTCTTTATTGGTTTTTTTTATATATATATTTGTGTGTTTGTTGGTTTTTTTTTTT
>BLXT01007141.1:633739-647817 GCA_019648995.1 Plakobranchus ocellatus | reverse complement strand
GAGAGTGAGAGAGAGTGAGAGAGAGAGAAAGAAAGAGAGAGTGAGAGAGAGAGAAAGAAAGAGAGTGAGACAGTGTGAGAGAGAAAGAGAGAGTGAGAGAGAGACAATTTTTTAGAAAAAAAAGTGTGCAAAAAAAAGCCTAGAATTAGATTACAAATGAATCTGAAAAAGAGACAAAACGAAATGAACCGAAAACATGAAACAATAGTACATCTGTTGCTCTAAAATGTATCCATAGAATTCAACCTTTCCTGTTTACTGCCAGGATACAAATGTTCAATGGTTCTGACACTCTCTTAGAGTCGGAATGCCAGGTGGAAGTGGTCTCTAATAGCGCAATGATTGACGGGCCGTATCCAGAAGTGAATGTCCTCAATACAAAGCTCGGAGCTACACGGACGATTATACAAGGCCCATACGAGGTGGTAAGTACATCCTAATAGTTGCAGTTCAAATAGTGCTAATATAGGCTCTTCCAGATTCTTCTTTTGCGATTTGGGAATCGTATTCGCGACGTAACTCAGGTGTGTGTTAAAAGAGGAATGGTCTATCAAAAAGAGAGTTTTCACAATAAATTTAAAAATGATGAGAGTTGTGGATTACATCGAATAAGAGAAACAGAGGGAAACACAGTGGCAAAGTGAGAGAAAAAGAAGGAGAGAAAGTGAGAGAGAGAGATAGAAAGAGAGATAGATAGATAGAGAGAAATATGGAAAAAAGAGAGAAAGAGAGAGAGAGAGAGAGAGAGAGAGAGAGAGGAAACGGAATTCGGTGGCATGTTCTAAATGCTTAATTGGACATTTTTTGCTGCTTGATATACATATTTACCCAATTTTTTAAAAATTAACGTGGAATTGATAACGACATGGACGTTCGATTTTAAAATAAATGTTCATAGAAATCTTCAAACGTATCTTAAACAATCCAGTAATTTAGATAACATTGACGTTATTAAAGTGAATGACATGTACTCTTGTCTTAGAATGTGTACATAGGCCTCCGTGGTGTTTGAGAGTTTTAGTATAACTGTAAGAAGTATTGTGAAGAGCTACAACGAGTTGGACATAAATCATAACGGTTTTTCACTCAAAAAAAAAAAAAATTGGCATGGGATGTATTAAAAATAATTGTTTCTTTCCATGAAACTTTATCATGTCCGCGACACTTTCTGTGAGATTTTCATTAACGTTGTCATTCATATACTCAAGCCAGACTGGAAACAACTTAAAGAACAAAATTTTTTTTCGTTAAAATTCCTTTAAAAAGATTGCACGAATAAAGTCTCTGCCACACATTTCGAGTGAAACATTTCCAATATTTTCCAATCATTGGGCGGTAGTGATTATACATTCTTAGTGTACTTTTTCAAGCTCATAGAGAGCCTTTAGTTTTTATGCTCGATTGCCACAGTTTTTGTGATCACGATAAAAGATTACTTTGTTGTGTACTTTTCAGCTCATACCAGGTCTTAGAATTGTCTGGAGATCGGAGGAAATACTTACATATCAAAATAATATTATTATTTGATAATGACAGCACTGCTCAAAACAAAAAGATTATGCATTAGTATCTTAAAATAAGTAGGAGAAAAGAAAACGATTAAAAGACCAACTACCATAAATACAATATTTCCTTTTAGAAATCAATAACGAACATTTTTGTGCTAGATTAAAAGTAAATAGTTTCTTCAATACCCTCAGTAAAGCCAAGCTTAAGTAGGAGGTTGGAGTTCAAAATTTCAAAGATATATTCTTTGATAACCTTACTTTTTTGACAACGAAAAGCTTGGAATTAAAGAAAGCCTCCTCTGCTATTTTAGTAGCATAAAGTTTCGTTTAGCTTATTGTCTATATGTTCATCTCTTCAATCTGTTGCAGTACACATTTGAGTGTTCTGAAGTAGACAACCTACCTGATGTAGAGTTTGTTATAAATGGGAAAACGCTGACATTGTCGAGCAAAGATTACGTTGTCAAGGTAAATCTTCTTTTGGACTTTTATTTTGATAATTTTGCAAACAATATACCTCCCCTACAATTTGCCTCATTCACGTGTTTTTAAATTGAAATATCATAAACTTGTTCGTTATTAGAACAAAAATATTGACATTTCAAGGACTCTGTATTTTGTTTTGAGACTAACTGTTAACCAGAAAAGATGAGGTAAAATTGATTAATACGGAAACCCTGTTTGACGACATGCAGAAAACAAATAGTGTCGTACGCTACATTATGTGTTAAGCAAACCATTGTACAATTTAGAACACATCTGATAAAGAAATCATATTTGCATGTTGACAACTAATAAACGTGATTTGTAGCCATTTTAGTCTCGTACTTAATTTGACAAAGACAATAAACCAACTCCATATTATTTTAAAAAAAAAGTAATTTGTTTGTTCTTCTGCGGTATTCTAGCTTTCTATTTCTGTCTGTTTCTCCCTGGGTCAATTACATTTCTTTTAATTTCCACCCACCACCTGCAACTTCTCCCATCTGCTTCCTTTTTATTTTATATTTATGTTCTTTTCCTGATTTTCTCATAGGACGAAGACTTTGGAAGGACTATGTGCTACAGTGGTTTCTTGGGTAGAAAGCTTTTCACACAGGGTGGCAGGAATTTCTGGTCATTTGGGCGGGCTTTTCTGTCGGGGTTCTACACCCATTTCGACAAAGCCAATCATCGGATCGGCTTTGCCAAGGCTAAACATTAAAAAAAAAAAAGTCAGATGTATTTTTTTAAAAGCTTTTTCATCTAAATTAAAGTGTATTTCATTATAGTTATTTATGCTCATGTTGTTGTAGAGTTGTTGTTCTCGTCGTCCCAATCCTGTATTTATGATCAACCTAAATACATATAAAAGCTTTCATTGAATAATGAAATGCAAAAAAAGCAGAAGTAGTAGCTAAGTCCAAGAAGTTTTAGTACCGTCTAAAGTTGTACTAGTAGTAGTAGCAGTAGTAGTAGTAGTAGTAGTAGTAGTAGTAGTAGTAGTAGTAGTAGTAGTAGTAGTAGTAGTAGTAGAAGTAGTAGTAGTAGTAGTAGTAGTAGTAGCGTCTAAAGTTGTACTACTAGTAGTAGTAGTAGTAGTAGTAGTAGTAGTAGTAGTAGTAGTAGTAGTAGTAGTAGTAGTAGTAGTAGTAGTAGTAACTATTGTTGTTGTAGTTGTTATGAAGGTCGTGGTAAAAATGCGATCAATCCATAAAACGCAATGCTACAGCATAACATTGTTGCGCCATAAGCATTACCAAAACATGAATTTCAATCCAAACCCTTACATACCTACAGTGAAACATGCAAAGGCAAACCTGACGCATTTTTTTTTAAAAGTGGTGGATGAGGCACTGTTGCACTTGCAAGGGATACCTTCAAAATAAAGGAGAGAATAATTTACCTAAAATATATGTTATTGTGTATCGAGCAGTAATATGTTCTTTATTAATACCCTCTTCGAAATAAAAACTATGATAAAAAAAAAATATTAAAGATATCGCAAATTAAATGTTCTTTGAGATTGATACTGTAAATTAAATATACCCATTTCTAAATGTGTTAGTTTTGTTTATAAAGCTTTACGTTGGCATATTTTGAAAATTAAGAAACTCCACTCGAATTTTCAGATTTTATAGTAGACAGAACTTCTGATACTAATCAGCCCAGTCTCTTCTTCACAGCGATAACGCATACTGGGAATAAAAGCAATGCCGCTTCAGAACAGTATGCGCCGCAACTCAAAACCAAAGGGAAAGCCAGCATTAAGAGCTTATTTTTTGTCTTTTTTTTTAAAGCGGGTTCTTCTAGTCAGATGAATCTTGAGATCCCAGGAATTAGGCAAAGAAGACGAAATAAAATGTTACTAATCAATGTTTTTGAACATGCTTGTTTCAGCAAGCAAGTAGACGAGAAATACATTTTCATATTATTTCAAATGAAAAACGTGTGGCCGCCCTTCCCAGAATATGAGGACTATCTTATGTCTTTGAACACAAGCTATTATCATCATACCTACTTCTTTTTTGTTGACCTCAGTCTTTTTGGCGGAAGTTGAAGCAGTTCAGGCTAACATAATTTACTTAATAGCAGAACTCGCCAAAATCTGCTGTGTCGCGTTATGAAATCCATACCAGTCGATTGTAAATCAGATAAGTATGAGATAAAAAGTGGAACATAAGTAAACATAATTTATGGTGGAAATATTTAACTAAACACACACTGCACGCAACTAGTAAAAACATACTAATTCGTGCAATTCCTTACCCTGCCCAGCTTAAAAACCCACATTTCTGCACACTTGAATAAGAAGTACATACTGGACTATAATAAAACCGTAACAAAATGAATAAATATTAGTACATCCAAAGAAAAACAAATCAAAACAAAAAGAATGGCAGGTCAAAGTTTGCTGATTTAGTTTTTCCTCTCATTTGTAGATAGGATTTCCTTGATAAATTTTAGTGATGCGACTATTAGGGTTGCAGGGCTTCTTACGATCCCTTCTTTTCATTTTTTTTACAGACTGCCTTTGTTTCGATGATACACAAATTAAATGCAGAGCGTATTCAACATTTTTTAAAATAAGCTGAACATTTTATTGAAGCTCACTAGTAACTGAATCTTTTGCTTACTCCCAGGTATGTGTCTGCGAATCATTTCAATGTATATATGGATTTTTAAATATCAAATGGAATTATTTCTTTGCTTTCATAACAACTGATTGTTTCGAAAAACTATTTCCTTTAATAATTCGTAGTTCAACATAAACATGTCATATAGTTAAACATTTAAAGCAATGAATTTTATGACTAGAACTAATTTAAAGGACAAATTTTTAAAACGAAACCAATAATGACAAATAGAGATATTAACCACAGTTACCAAAATAATGGTAGCACTTTTATATGGATGAAAGTGTTGGACGATACACGAGGAAGCAGGGAGAGTCCTAAAAACAGTAGACATTGGTTTATCAAACGAATGTTGAGACAAGTACTGCAAGAAGTTATTCTTGAGCCATTAAAACCATGAAACAAAGGTAACACAAGGGTTAGGAACACTTGGCAGTCATGGAAAAGATTAAAGGCAAACGCAGTAGAGGCAGACGGAGAGTATCTTTCATTTAAAAACTCAAGAGCAATAGGCATTGGTAGCAACAACAATCTGATAAAGTTAAATGAGGACAGATTATATTGGGCGAGCATGATCGGCAATAATAGTTCCAGACAGGGCACTCAAAGATACATACAACAAAACTGTTTATGTAAAAATGTTTGTTGAGCTATGCAGAGCCTTTAAACTTTTTTATTGTTAAATGTGGGATGGCAGGGATAGCCATGTGCAGCAGGTGGCTCCAGGTCGTCATCCAGCTTCTGCTCGCAAAATTAATATCGATCAAATATCAAAAATATAACATGGAATGTGCGTTCACTGCATCAAAAAGGAAAATTAGAAAATGTTATTAAAGAAATGGGCAGAATAAAACTTATCATCTAGGGCTTGCCGAAGTAAGATGGTCGGGGGCAGGTCCCATGAAAACAGGTAGTAAAACTCTAATTTACTATGTGGGACATACACACGAATGAGGCGTTGGTATCTTATTGGATACAACATCGGCAAAAGTCCGGGGAGTTGGATTCCAATTTCAGATAGAGTAGTTGTAGCTAAATTGGTAGCCAAACCATTAAATCTAGGAATTATTCAAGTGTATGTACCAATATCTGACAGTGAAGATGAAGAAGTAGAAAAGTTATATGAAGATAGAAAAAGCAAAAGACTACATAAAATCCCAGAACATCTTGATAATAATGGGAGATTTCAATGCAAAAGTTGGAGATGAAATAGTAGAAGATATTGTTGGGCCCAGTGGCATAGGGACTGTAAATGAGCCTGGAAGTAGGCTAATTGAAAGGTGCCAAGTCAACGATTTGATCATCACAAATACTTGGTATCAAAACCACCCTAGGCGACAGTGGACTTGGAAGAGTTCCGGAGATAGAAGTAGAAACAAAATAGATAACATCCCCATTCAGAAAAGATTCCTAATCGCCGTCAAAACATCGAAATCACTGCCGGGAGCCGACTGTGATTCAGACCATATTCCAGTTATGTGTACATTTCAGACAAAACTTAAGAAATTAAGAAAAGCAAAGGCTAATCCTACATTCCAAATAGACTTACTAAAATCTTATGAAAAACTAAGAGACAAAATTGCTATAGCTGTGCATAACAAACATGAGACTCTAAATAATATCTCAGAAGTAGAAGAGTTATAGACAGAAATGAAAACAAAATCCCGTGATGTAGTCATAGAGAAAAACATTCCCAAAAAAGATAAAAAAGAGCATAAGAAATGGATAAACAAAGAAATGCACGCTTTAATGGAAGAAAGGAGCCAATAAAAAAAAAATTAGAAGCCAAATACAAAGACCTAAACAGAGACATCATAATAATGGGTAAAGAAGAATGGATTACCCAACAATGTAGGAAATAGAGCAAAAGCTAAATATAGTCAGCAAATACATGCATGATAAAATTAAAGAACGTCAGTAAGAAATCAAATGCAGTAGTTCAACAATGTTGATGACAAAGAAGGAAACATTAAACAGATGGTCAGAATATGTTGAAGATCTTTTTAAAGATGACAGATGCAAAAATAAACAACAAAATAGACTAAAACAGAGCAAGCCCAACTATCCTCAAACAAGAGATAGAAGCAGCAATAAAGAAAATGAAAAATGGAAAAGCCACAGGACCAGGAAATATATTAGTAGAAATAATTAAAACATTAGATAATTTAGGAATAGATATGTCAACAAAACTTCTTATTGTAATATACGATAGTGGTAAAATTCCAGAGGACCTTTGTAAATCTGTCTTTATAGTACTGCCTAAAACACCAGGAGCAAAAAAATGTGAACTTCATAGAAAAATCAGTTTAATGAACCATTTTACAAAACCTTGTTACGCACTTTAATACATAGAATGCGCAAGAGTGTAAGACCAGAAATATCTCCAAATCAGTTTGACTTTATGCCTGATAAAGGGACTAGAAATGCAATATTTACGTTGTCAATGCTCATAGAAAAGTGTATAGAAATGCAAAAAAGATCTTACCTAAGGTCTTTGACAAAGTAAGCCATGTAGAGCTGTTTCGTATGTTTGAAAAATTAGATATCGATGGGAAAGATCTGACAGTAATTAGAAATTTTTACTAAAATCAGACTGCGTCTCTAAGAATTGAAGGAAACATAGAGATTTCAAATCCACCAAAAAGAGGTGAGAGATAGGGATGAGTAATGTTTCCTGATCTTTTTAACTTACATTGTGACAAAATCTTAAGGAATCTTGATGATATTTCAGGTTTAAAAAAATGGACACAATCTTAAAAAATTGCAGGTATGCAGATGATACAGTTTAAATAGCAGAATCTGGCAAACAACTCCCTAAACATCTAGATACTGTCGTTTTAGGGATCGAAAGAATGCGCCTGTCTTTGAATGTAAAGAAAACGCAATGTATTGTCATCTCAAAGAAATCCTCTAACCGCAAGTGCAATCTCATTAGCAAAGGCGAACAAATCAAACAAGTTACAAAATTCAAATATATAGGTTACCTGAAAACATCAGATGGCAGATTCACAAATGAAATAAACTATAAATAGCCAGGTCCAACGATACATTCCAAAAATTGAAACCAATTCTGGCAAATAGAAACATAGGTATGAACACCAAATTAAGGGTAATTAAAACATAATTATTTTTGGCAGTACTTCTGCATGGTAGTGAACGTTGGACAATAAATAAAGACAAAGAGAAAAAAATAGAAGCATTAGAGATGTGGTTCATCAGATGAATAATGAGGATATCATGGACAGATCGAAAAAGAAAAAAAAGTCAAATGAATTGGTACTGGAAGAGGCTAATCTCGAGCGATCACTAATTAAAACCATAAGAGAGAGGCAACTACAATTTTCAGGCCATATTTGCCGACACAATTTTCAGAGCACTAGGTAATCACTGGAAAGATTGAAGGCAAACGCAGTAGAGATAGACAAAGAATAACTTTCAGTCAAAATCTTAAGCCATGGGCAATAGGCAATGGTAGCAACATCACCTTTATAAGGTTAACTGAGGATAGGTCTGAGTGGAGATATATGATTGCCAATGTCTGTTCCAGACAAGGTACCTGATGATGATGATGATGATGATGATGATGATGATGATGATGATGATGATGATGATGGTGATGATGATGATGATGATGATGATGGTGATGATGATGATGATGATGATGATGATGATGATGATGATGATGATGATGATGATGATGATGATGATGGTGATGATTGTTAAATGTATCGAAATATGCGGGGATTTCCGCCTTTCTCCCATCAAATGAATTTTTTTTTTAGTTTCTAAGGCCCTTTTTGTATCCTTTTTGGTAATGTCTTTCTCTGTGACTTCATCATTTCTGACCATAGTTCTTCTGCCGCTTAAATGTTAAGAGTCTTATATTTGTTATACAGCAACTTCGTCTCTTTGTTTTAAATCAGATTTTACTGAATCCATTTCGAATTTAGGACTAGTCTTTGTTTTTTTTTTTTTTTTTTTTTTTTAATATCCTTATTAACATCTGAACTTTACACATGACTAGAATATGGTCTGAATGATAGCCGGCACCAGGCAGTGATTTTGATGTTTTGATGGCATTTCAGAATAGTTTCTGAATGAGACTATAACCTATTTTGTCCGCAGTTTTATCTCTGAGGCTCTTTCAGGTCCACTGTAGTCTAGAATGGTTTTGGTAAAATTCACTTTGTTTTCTCCCACGTTCATTTACAGTCCCTATGCCACTGGACCCAACAACTTTTACCCCTTATACTCCTCCACTTGCGTTGAAATCTCCGATGATTACCATGGTCTCCTGATATTATAGCTAGGCCTTTGCTTTCTATTTCTTCATAAAACATTTCTGTCTCTGCATCTTTTCTATCGGATGTTTATGCATATGCTTGAATATTTCCTAGATTTAATATTTGGCTATAACTACTTTGTCTGAAATTTGAAACCAACTCCCCAGATATTCTCTTGCTTTTTCCTCAAATAAAATACCAAAGCCCTTTTTAAATGTATGTTCCCCTGAGTAAATCACAGTTTTACTATCTAAAAGCAGGGAACGTGCTCCTTTCCATCTTACCTTGGAAGTCCTTTAAGTGTAGGTTTATTCTGTCTAGTTTTTGATTGACATTTTCTAGCCTTTTTTCCGTTTTTTTATGACTGTACTTTAACACCTGTTCCTGAAAGATTTTGATCCTTTTTTCTGCTCTCCTCTCTCTCTCTCCTGAGGTTGCAGGTTTAACAGTGGAAAATAAATGGTTGGAGAAGAGGTAATATATCTTGAAATATTCGCGAAGACAGATATTGATAAAATGGTGGGTTTGGGTTCCGCAAAAAATCACATAGTATAGAAAGCAACCTCTTAGATAACATGGTCAGTCAGGGGCTCTTGCAAGCTCCAGGTTTCTCCCTTTGTCTTAAAAGGTAAGTTGTGCTGGCAGTGTAAAATGTCAATGAAAGATTTTAAGGAAATTCATTTACTTTTTAAATTCCAAGTTATGGTTAGACGTGAAAACATTCTGGGGTGAAAAAAAAAACAACAACAAACAAAAAAACAAAATAAAACGAGGGTATGAAAGATACAAGTAAACAATTTTAACACCATTTTAAGCTCTTGCAAATGTCGATATTGTCTCGAGTGGTTGCAAATTTTAAAATAATTTCAAGCGAAAGCAAAAAAAAAAAAAAATAATAAAGTCTGTAAAATTAAACAAAAAATGTTGTCCTTGTTCAAGCGGCGCAAAATGATTCAAAGATATTAAAGATGAAAAACCTTTCTTCCACATACAGTGTATGTGTGTGTGTGTGTGTGTGTGTGTGAGAGAGAGAGAGAGCGCGAGAGAGAGAGAGACAGAGAGACAGAGAGAGAGAGAGAGAGAGAGAGAGAGAGAGAGAGAGAGAGAGAGAGAGAGAGAGAGAGAGGGAGGGGATTGATTTTTTTTACACAGCAATTGGGTCGCTGTATTTGGAAAAAAAACTGTAGGTACATTATGAACAGTTTTTGATGTAGAACAATCGAAATAGATATATAGGGGTAAAAGATCGCCTTGTAAATGATATGTGATTCCTCGCCATGGTTTATATTAAATACTTTGCCTGTGCTTTGCCGATTACCATGACAAAATACTCCACAAAAGGAGTATAGAAAAGGAGTCCATCATTCTCTCTCTCTACCTCATTCTTCTATCTAAAGGATTTACCATCCAGCACAACCTTGTTTGGTTTCTCTCTCTTTCTCACCAAACTGGAATTTCTCATTATAATCACACATTCTACATCCTTTCTGAGCAGAATACAGACTAAGATCAACGTTAATCACACTTCATTCTTGATGCAGCAACCCGGATTTCGTCGAAGGTGATTTTATATTTGCGGATCTCACTGCATTCGATGACGGTTTGAAATAGACAGGTAGGCCTTTTGTGTATTTTCTTTACTGGTTGAGATACGTGGGAAAGAGAACTGGTTTAAGAACGACAGTGAGAGATCGTAGGCATAAAGAGAGAGAGAGAGAGAGAGAGAGAGAGAGAGAGAGAGAAAGAGAACAAATGGGTGAGTGAGTGAGTGAGATAGAGATAGTGATAGAAGAAAAAGAGATATTAACAGAAAGCTACAATTAAATTGAAAATAAATTTTAAAACACGAGAGAAACCCAAATAAGTCGAAAAAATGAGAAAAATAACTTAACCTTCTCTCAAAATTTACCATGTTATTCCAATAAACTTAACTTTTTTGTATACTGCCAGAATACAACTTTCAAATGGTGCTGACATCTCTAGGAAATAGAAAAATGAAGCGGAAGTGTTCTATAACAGCGTTATTATTGAGGGACCGTATCCAGTTGTGCATATCCCCAACTCAAAGCTTGTAGCTTCACGGATCGCTATGCCAGGGCGATATAATATGGTTAGTAGATGGTAGTAGTTGAAGTACAAACTTAAAAAAAAATGTTCATGTTGGTAGTTTATGTTAAAAATGCAAAGTTCCTCGCGAGTTCACTGCAAACTCCCACATATAACTTGTTTTAAAATACTCTTCAAATAGATTTTAGTCATCCACAGCTTTTCTTTGGCAGAGCAAAACTGGAGTCCACGATTTTTACTGCGTTTTTTTTTTTTTTTTTTTCCGTTAGACATATGATATCAATGTCGAAGTGAAATCTTCGAGGATTTTTGAGAAGCTACATCACGGTGTACATATGATAAGGAAACAATCTTATGCTAGATTTATTCAAGATTTTTACTCCAGTTATTTTGCCAGACAAGAGCTGAATGAAAAAATATTTCCAGATTTGTTTGATTCCTTAATAAGTTAGATTATAGATTATATTAAGATGTTAAAATAGAATTTACACGGACGTGATGTAAGATTTAAATCATGGAATGCTAGGCTTAAACTGGTGCTTTAGTCGCCAACAGGAAAATTGACGACTTGTAAAAAAAAGTGTAGTAGAGACAAATGAATAAAAAACAAATGATTTATTACTGAATAATAGGATTTCCATGATTTTTATATTAAACATCCATTGTCGCCTCCAATGAGTTATTCTCAATATTTTTCCGGTTTTTAGTTAGCAAAATTTAAATATATTTTTGTAAACAGTGACAAAAGTTGGATATATGAATGGTGTGTTAAACTTTTAGTTATGAATATCAGTACATCAAATGGCATTAGATTTTTTAAAACCCTCTAGTGCGCTTAGGCAATGATAATTGCATGGTACTCTGGGTATGGCGAAAGAGGATTGAGCCAATGGAATCGAGATTATAAATAATAATTTTAAAATGATTAGAGTGGAAAAGAAGATTAAAAAGCAGAGACAGAGCGAAAGAAAGAGGCCAAATGAGAGAGAGAGAACGAGCGAGAAAAAGGGATAAGGATAGAGAGAGAGAGAGAGCAGAAAAGAGAAGGTCGCTTGTATGTTCTAAACGCTTGACAGGATATTGGCTTGCTGCTCTAGATACATATCTACCCAAATTATTTGACATTAAACTGGAGTTCACGTTTTGAAGCAACTGAAATTGTTTTTCGTTGAGGTTTGCCTACATATCTAAAACAATCCAGTAAATAAACGTTGATATGTTTAGTTAATAACATTATAATCTGATTAAAAAGTATACATTGGAATGTGCGACATTTAAGATTGTAAATATTTTTTCTCTGTAAGATGAATCGTCAAGCTCTACAAAGTCTTGATCATCAACTTTAACAGTGTTTAACACGAAGTTTTATTAAAATGTTGGCGTGAAATGCTTTGTAGTTTGATTATTAGTTGTTATTGTTCCTTTCTATGAAACATGAACATTATTATTTGAAAAGATTTTAACCTACACAATTAAAGTTTTATCGAACCATTACACGGTAGAAAATACAAATTCCTAAACTACTTAGATTATAGATAGCTCTTTGCTGCATTTGAAAGAAGCACAAACAAACATTTCTCATTCCTATCAGCGCAAGCCCCATAGGTCTTAGAATAATTTGGAGATTGGACACACTGTTTGCATATTCACTTATTGATCACAACGCTCCTGGTCAAAGTGAAGAGGTTATGCATAAACATCGGTGAAAAAGATAAAAAGAAAGAAAATTATTTGTTATCTGTCAACCACCAACAATTCTATTTTATGCTCTTTTAGGAATCAATAATGTGAAATTGACTGGATTTAAAGTAAGAATGTTTTTTCATTGCTTTCAGAAAAAAGCTGAAATAGGGGGTTTACGTGAAAAAGACAATACTCTTTAATAACTGCACTTTTCCTTGATAACGAAGAGCTTAAAATAAAATCAACTTCAGGTCCATTTAGACCATTGTTTTTCATCTCCATGATAATATTATTTGCTACAGTACGAGTTTGAGTGCTCTAAAGTAGACAAGCTGCTTGACGTGGAGTTTATCATAAATCTGGACAAAGTGTTATTGTTAAGCAAAGACTATGTTGTCAAGGTAAATCTTCTTACAGCTCAGGCAAATAAGGACAATTTTGTTTACAAAGGTCCCGTCATCGACAAGTCCTTGGATTAAAGTGTTGTTTTCTTTTTCTTTAATTATAGTTTTATGAACTTATTCATAATTTGAGAACAATGAATGTGCATTTTCATTTTCTTGTGACTAATGTCAACAAAAAGAACAAGTACTGTTTGCGAATAAGGAAACCTCATTTGACGAATGCAGAACAGTAATAGTGTTGTGTGATACAAGAGCATTTAGCAAATTATGATAAAATATGAAAGGAATATGATAATTCTGGCATGTTAACAAAAACATGCATGATTGTAGTCGTTCTCGTCTCGATCTTAACTACATAAAAACTGACTGCATGTGACTGGAAAAAAGACAAACCTGTTTTGGTCTGCTCCCGTGTCTACCGTTCGATGTCTGTCTGTTTCTTCTTGTGCCTCATCTTTTTTTTACTCCTTCTTCCCACCACCCATTTCTTCTTTACCTTCTCTTTACTTTGTTTTATCTAACTAATTTTTTTCTGATTTTCAAATGAGACCACGACTTAGGAAGGTCTCTCCGATACAGTGGCAGCAAGATTCTCATGGAAGGTGGCGAGAATTGTTTGACAGGTTTTCCTGAGTGGCTTTTGCACCCATTTTGACAAAGTCAACCATCGGATCGGTTTTGCCAAGGCTAAACACTAACGCAAAATACCGAGATCTTTGAAGGCATTGGCAATCCTTAAAAACAAAGTTAATTTCGTTATTACTATTCTTGTTCATGATGTTATTGCTATCGTCGACATCAACGACGTAGTTCTTATGATTAACCGAAATAAATGTAGAAGCTTTCATAGAATAAAGAAACGCAAAAAAGTAGCTGACAAGTCAAAGAAATTAAAACTCCTTTGGTAGTTGTTGTAGCAGTAACAGTAGTAGCAGTAGTAGCAATAGAAGTAGTAGTAGTAGTAGTAGTAGTAGTAGTAGTAGTAGTAGTAGTAGTAGTAGTAGTAGTAGTAGTAGT
>BLXT01007141.1:549319-559761 GCA_019648995.1 Plakobranchus ocellatus | reverse complement strand
TTTTTTTTATTAAGAGTGATGAACTATCAATCAGACTTTGGCGTTTATGTTCTCTCACTCAAACCTGTTCTCAGATAACCTTATACAATTGTTATTGCCACCCTTGCCTATTGCCCATGAGTTCAGATTTTACATAAAACTTTTCTCTTTCTACCTCTACTGCATTAGCCTTCAATCTTTCCAGTGACTGCTAAGTGTTCTAAACACTTGTGTCGGCAAATATGTCCTTGAAACTGTAGTTGCCTCTGTCTTATGGTTTTAATTAGTGATCGCTCAAGATTAGCCTCTTTCAGAACCAATTCATTTGACTTTTTGTATGTCCATGATATCCTCATCATTTCTCTAATAAACCACATCTCTACTACTTCTAGTCCAAAACTTATTACCATACAAAAGTACTGACCATACATATGTTTCTAAAACCCTTACTTTCGTTTTGATACTTATGTTTCTATCTGCCAGTATTGGTTTCATTTTTGGAATGTATCTTTGGCCATAGATATTCTTTTACTTATTTCATTTGTGCATTTGCCATCTAATGTTAACAGGTAATCTAGATATTTGAAGTTTGTAACTTGTTCGATGTGTTCGCCTTTGCTAACGAGATTGCACTTGGGGTTCGAGGATTTCTTTAAGATGATCATACATTCAATCTTTCGCTCTGTAAAACTACAGTAACTAGAAGTTTTTTTCGTTTTATGCCAGATTTTGCTATTAAAACTGTATCATCTGGAAATTAGAGATTATTATGAGTCCCTCCATTTATTTTTTAATCCTGAAATATCATTAATATTGCTAAATATTATTTCACACTATATAGGTTAAAAAGCTATCAATTAAAAAGCTATCAATAGAAAACGAAAATGTTCAATTAAGTATATATAAATGAAGTATGGAGAAATAAATAAATAACACACACATAACGATAAATAAAATAATAGATAAAATATGAAGACGGCATGTTTGTGTATATCAAGTATATTTATGATTTGATTACAAAAATAGTCAAGTACATACGCAATAAGGGAAAACCCATTAATGGTCTATAGGAAACAAAACAGATAACCAGACGCACAAGTTATCGAAAAGCATAGCATGGCTCACATTATTGAGATGATTTAGCACAATATCTCTTCTGGATTCAGGAGGATTTTTATTCAGTGGCTTTAAATCCTGTTAAGAAATGAGAAAATAATTTTGCATGATTAATATTTTTATTTAAACCTGCTACAAATCAAAAATTAGTTTTGCAAATATATGTGTATGGTTTGATGTATTAGTAAAAGTAATTTGGAATTTAAAAATGAAGATCGAAATAAGGAGATAAACGTACTTGGGTGAACAAGCAGGATTGACGCAGATAAATGTCCTATTGGAAGTTGAAGAGGTAGAGACATAGATAACAAGATAGAAATATAGCTTTTAAGTTCATATTACTGAAATAAAACGATAATAGAAAAAAAAAATGTTTATTTTATATGGAAACTAATTCCAAACTTTAATAATCATATATCCTCAAAATCAAAGAAGATTTTGAAAATGTAAGAGAATTAGTAAAGTTGCAGCCTGACTCACACAATAATATTTTGATTGCGGCAGATCTAGATCTCCTCTTGATGCAAAAGGTCTTTTAGGTCCTTTCTTAAAATTCTGTAAAGAAATGTTGGTTTTTTTACAATCTGTAAGAATAACATTTCCAATTAAACTTGAAATAAATATTGTTCCCAAAACTTCATCGATGACAGATTGTTTGTTAATAGAAATGTAATCGGTTACAGAAAAATGATTATTCAAATACAGAAATATCACGTACGATTAAAAAGAAAAAGTGTATCGAAACAAAGAAAGACATGAAACACAAAATTGATGGATTTTTCAGGATAGTTATCTATAATAATTCAGAAGACTCAAAACACACAGTAGGATAACAACGGATGTAGAGAATATGGTATAAATAGATATCTATGGAGTGGTAGGTGGAATGACTTCATTAACGAAAAGATAGTTTGGAATTAAATAACATATAAAGTTTAAGGTTTATTAGCTAAGTAAAAGGTAACAAATCTAGCATATATTTATTCCAGAAGAAAAAAAAATGTATGAGATATTTTTTACACATTAGCGCAATACCTTTCTCGAAGAAGAATGGAGGTGTTGAGGTCTTAAATGAGCTAGAACGGTGTTAACGTTCATCACAGGTTTGTTGATTCCGCTGAGGAGAATGCTGAAGATACAGTGAAGGACATTTCTTTAGCCTGATTATCAGAACAAAACAAACATTGATATTTCTAGCAGTTACATGATTTCAGACAAGACCAAGTTAATGCACGAAGTACCTGTATCTATTTTAATGGTCTTATAATATTCTCCAAATCTAAGTTTATCTATGAATTAATGATGATCTGGGCAGATAAATAAAAGAATAGAGAATCTCAAAAACTACACTCAGAAACAGAGATTGGCAAGTAGGTCCATAAAAAATACACATCACAGTGGGTTTCAGTGTTTTTAACTTAAAGTAGACCTTTGCTTTAAAAAAAAATAGCGGGGGACGAAGAACAAATCAACAACCGTAGACGATTGAGACCAATATACGCTTTAAAGGAGATGTGATAATTTAGGTTTTATGATTATGATTGTGTCCTCGACTATCGGACTCTTGATTGTTTAAAGACCTTTGAACTTGAAACTTTGATTCCATAGTGATGCTTTAAACATGTACGCGGGTGATTAAATTGATCAATTATTAAACCTGATAAAATCCATTTATCCATCATCAAACGGCGAGGTCCCGGGTGTTTTACTTGTGTTACTGTCTATAATGTTTATTGTTTTTTTTCTTCATCATCATCAAGATCATCATCATCATCATCATCATCATCATCATCATCATCATCATCATCATCATCATCATCATCATCATCACCATTATCATCATTATCACTATATTTGTTATGAAAAATCTTGCAAATTAAGTTTGAAGAGGAGATTAAAAAAGAATATTCAGACATACTTTATAACACCTGCAGCACAACTGGAAACCAAGGTGATGGTAAGAACAGCAACAGGAAAAAGTTGCATCCTCAATTAATCGCCTGTTTTAAAAAATCCTGAAAAAATACCAGTTTTATATAGTAATACTTAATGTCAAAGGAGACTTTAAGTGAACATCCAAGCAGAACGGTGTACTAGAAGTGTAAATACGTACGTGGGATTGTCGACTATAGACATAGGTTTGATTTTTGTGTACATAGTCTATCTACAACTAGGTGATCTCAAGTTTTCAAGCACTCCATCAGGCCATGTTAACAGTGGCGACACCGTTTCTAAAAGGTTTCTGCAAGTTTCAGAGATGCTTCTCTAACAAATGTGCCGGTAACTTTCTTGTGGCCTTTGGTATATTTAATCTGCACAGCTCAACATGCATGTTCACATTAGCACTAATCTTCTGTTCTTTTTTAAATACCCAGTCTGGAACAGTTATTGTCGATTATGGTTCTCCGTTCTTACCGGTTGTCAATTACTTATAAGATTGTACTTGCTACCATTATCTATTGCCCACGAATTAACACTTGCAATAAAATAATTCTCAGTCTACCTCTGCGGCATTAGCTTTTTATCTTGGACATGATTGCTAGATGTTTTAAACCCTTATGAAGGTAATTTTTTTTCTTTAAAAATGCAGTTGCCTCCATCTTATGGTTTTAATGAAAAATCTCTTATGAAAGCGTATGTCAGTACTGATTCATTGGATATTTTCTGTCCATGATATCTTCACCGTTCTTCTGATAAACCACATCTCTGCTGCCTCTAGTTTTCTCTCTGTTTTAGTTTTTTAAATTTTGTCCAACACTGACATCAATTACCCTTATTTTGGTACCTGTTATTGAAGTTTTTGTTCGACATTCAAGATTTTATTGTTTGAATGTACCTTAAACATTCTATTTAACCTTTTATATCATTGTCTTAAAATATGTGAAACTGGACGAAAACGTAACTTTAAACTATATATGTCCTAAGAAAATAATTCTACCAACAATCATGTTATGAATAATTGAAATAATTCCATTTGCTTAAACAAAAACAAAACAAAAAAAGACATTCTACATAGAAGATACAGACCTGTGAGGAAGCGAAGAAACAGATTAAAATAAGCTTGAAAAATTAATTTATTATTTAAAAAACTGTCGTAAATTGTATAAAATTAAATTGTTTATCATCTGAACAATAGCAGCGTGTAGAAATATGACTTATCAGGAACCTTGAAGTTCTACCTATCGCGACACTAATTTATCACTGAAGTCTTATCAACAAACGATGGGGGAAAAAAAGAAAAGCTTTGACCTGATAATTTTTTTAAAACTATTTTTTCTTTAGTTGCATTAGCGTTAGTTCAACTTGTTGTGGTTTTAATATGGTTAATTATGTAATTCTTATTGAAGTGTCCAGAAATGTGGGTTTATTTAACGAGGCCTGACGGGAGGTTGTGCGTTGTATTATTGTGTTTTGGTGTGCAATGAGTGTTTTAGCCTAACATTTGCAGCATCAAACCGTGCCTAAAGTCACCACTGTTTAGGGTATCGATCTAGAGCATGAGCCTATTCGGTTGGTTGTGAGGGAAATAAATATAGGAAAAGAATTCAACTACCAACTCAAACTTATGAGAACAATTTAAACAACGCAGAGTATACTAAGTATACTACTATACTACTATATATTAATGCTTTATCAAGTAAAAAAACAAATTAAAAAGTCATGACATAAAATATAAGCTTAATGTTTAAAGAATTTAAAGAGGGAGGGAGCGTTGCACCCGTGGTAGGGCTACTATGTCAACTTGTCTTTTATTCGTTATCTTATAATTATTCGACTTAAAAACAGGACTAGTATGTATTTGATAACGGATACAGCAGATTCGTCGATTCCTGTTACCAAACATATGACGTTAGTGATAATCTACTGCAACGTGTGCCGAAAAATCTGAGGTCAACAAGAAATGAACAAGGTGTGAGAATATCATGCATGAGGTAACTAGAGATACAGGACAGCTCTCACATTCTAGTTGAGGCAATCACACATAGAGCCTAGAGTTATTACATAGAACAACCATAAAAATGAATGGTACTTACGAAAATTATCAATCCTTACCGCTGTTTAGAACAACTGGTGCCGTAAATGATAGCAACAAAATGACTTTTTTCAGTGTTTCCATAATCTATTTTAACCTTTTATCGCGCCATTCTCCTAATCATTTTCTTCATCACTTGCAATTAAAGTTAGCCTTTCTACCTGACAATAGCCCTTTTCCAACTAGAATGCAGAGAACAACGTTTGGCCCTCTTCTATTCACTGCTCATGCACCTCATTCTTGGCCACGAATGGCAGGAGGTATTTTATTTTTGTCTATCAATATAATCATCGAGATCAAGAGGAGAAACCTAATCTATTTACAAGCCGCATGCAAAACACATTGAAAGGCCAGACAAGCTAGCGATCGAGGCGGCACAAAGAGTTTTCGACAGCAAGCTTGCTCATTTTCTGAAATTGGATTTAGAAAAAGCGTCGGAGACCATAAATAGCAATTATAGGTCATAACAGGCTTATTGAAGAGGATTTAGTTCCTTTAAATAGAAAATCATTGTAATTTCACTAGTATCTATATGAACTGTTTGAATTATTTGTTTGTTGTCCTTTTAAAAATTGATTTTGGTTTTTGAAAGCTATCACAAAATCCTTTATTGCAATTGGCAAGTTGTGATCATAACAAGAAAGCTGACATAATAAATTGAAACAATGATTACCATGATTATAAAGTCGGATGATATATTAACCAAAGCAATGAGTATCAAGTTTCATAATTATACAGGTTACTCTTTCATAACAGCATCCAGACTGGATAGAGGGTAATATTTTTAATGGATTTGCCATCTTAAATATCAAAATTTGTTCATCCCTTCATTTTCCCTGACCGCAAAAGATTAGCTTGTTAAGAATGGCGCACATAATACCATATGTGAGTTATATTCTTAACTTGAATTTGAATTAGAATAAAGTAATGATTTTCATTCAAAGCACGAGAGTGAGCATTTCTTTATGAAATCAACGTTCTTGCAAGTCCATAAGAAAATCGTGGTCTAAAGATGTGGCAAAGGAGAAGAGAACAAAGCTAATAAATGCAGAATTCTCTTCCATTGATGCATCCGACAAGAAGGACCTTATGGCTAGAGTTACAGTGGCAATGAGTTGCTTTGAGTGTGAATTGACTTTAGATTTAGATTTAGATCTAGACTCGGAATGGATTATGTTGTGTTTTTGCGTTGTTATTTGTAAAGCTCAGTTAGATTTAGGATTGGCCTAGATTAGAATTATTATTAGTTTAGTATTACTATTTTGGTTTTAGCTTTGTTTACTCTTTTATATCTACTGATTTCTAGAAAGTCTCGAAGATATGGAAACTTTGTCTATAAAAAATCGGTAGATAGCATCCATGGTGGTGGGTGTTGTGTGGGAAAGTTTGATTGGCCAATATTTTTAGCTAACCTTGATGACATAATTCAATTATACCTTCTTTATTCTAGAAGTTGTAGAATGTGTGGCTTTATAAGATCGTTTTGATTAGCTTATGTGTTGAAGAGCCAGTATTTTCTAGAAGCCGTGGGTGATGTATATATAAGATTTGTTGTGAGATTATTGAGGAGAGCTTTCAGAGATAAACCGCTGATGTTTGAGAGCTTGTAGATCTAAAGAGTTTAAGTTGAAATTAAATTCCTCTTTTGAAATTGTTCCTCATTCAGATTAATGAGCATTTGTTTAGTTTGCCGCAAAAGATTGAGATTGATTTCTATTCTTTGATTAATTGAAAATAACTCATTGTCACAGGCAGTGCGCAACTAGATCTATAACGAAACAGCGCTAAGCTGTTCCTGACAATTACTGGGGTTGAAGAAAACCAGGTATTATCTCGATTAGCCAAAAAAAGAAAAAAAAATGAAACAAAACAAAAAGAAAAAAAAATCTTTCTTCTTTACGCAATAAATATTTATTGTCATAACTAATAAATACGTATTTTTTCATTTCATCAAGATTAAAAGAAATGAAGGTTATACGAGATATGTGCACTATCACCTGAATTTAAAATAGCGCAGAGGAAAACATAAAAGCAGCAAACCTATTGCTTCCATATATCAGAGGGTAGTCCTCAGCTAAATTTATTAGAAACTTTATGAAGCGTACCATCATATTTTAGATTCAAGATTTGAGGGTAAAGATATGAGAGTGGTTAGAATATTTTATGCTGGGATCAAACTGCATCCCGAGAATTGCAGGGGAACACAATGATTTCAAATCAATCTAAAGAGATGTAGGGCAAATCTTTTTAATTGATATGGTGAAATGATCTTTAGGAACCAAGAGGATATTAAATTTTGAGGCTGAAAAGGAAATGAAGAAAATCTTCACAGTATCATGTATGCAGATGATAAGGTTTCGTAGCAGAATCTGACGAACAATTTTAAATTTGTATGTGCATCTCAAAGAACTCGAAAATCCAAAATGCAATCTTGTAAGCAAAAATTTAAATATTAAGCACATTACAAGATAAGCTACCTATTAACATTATACGGTAGATGCACAAGTGAAATAAGTTGAAAAATAGTCATGGCTAAAGAAACATTCCAAAAATAATTAAACCAATTCTGGCAAATAAATGCATAATTATGGACACCAAAATAAGAGTAATGAAAACATATTATATATAGTCAGCACTATTAAATTGCTGTGAGTGGTGGACATTAAACAAGTAAAGAGAGAGTTAACTAGAGGTTGTAGCGCTGTGGTTTATCAGAAGAATGAGAGGATATCGTGGACGCAAAAAAGCCCAGTGAATCACTGCTGATAGAGGCTAGTCTTGGGCAATTATAAACTAAAACCAAAGAAGGAGGCAACCACAAATTTTAGGACATATTTGCCGACAATTAGCAATCATCGGTAAGATTGAAGGCAAAAGCAATAAAAAAAATACATAGAGAATAAAGTGTATTGAAAATAAACGGGCAATAGGTTATGCAAAACAACTTAATAAGGTTGCCTGAGAACAGGTCTACATGGAGGAACGTGATCGTCAACGTCCCTTCCAGAGAAGGTACCTAGGGAAAAAAGAGGAAGAAAGTGAAATAAGAAATAAAAGCGAGTCCAACGGGGCTCAGTGGACCGCCATCTCATGGTGTTTTAGAAGAGCTAATGGCTTAAAGTGTCTATTTTAAAATATTTGTTATTCCAGGCCATATTGAATGACCTTTCCAAGACAGTTCCTTTTTTTTTGTTTTTGCTGAACTTAGACTTTTAAAAGCATTGTGAAGATTCTTCATTAGTTATGAAAGATTTAGATGCAAATACAATATCCTGAAATATATTACATTAAAAAATCTATTCATGTTAAAATGCATACTAGATAGTGAAAATACTTTATGGTTACATCCATACTTATCCGTTCTAGATCAAACTGAAAATTACATATATACATTTGTATATTAATATTCACGTCTGAAGAGCCATCGAAAAAATGCGAAAGGAAATTTTGAGTTTACTTCCGACGGCAAGAGTATTTAAAAAAGTAAAATATCCTTGATATGCTGGGAAAAGTTCATGAATTCTGTCTTGTTGCACGATAAATTAAAACATTAGTTTTGCAAACTATGTTGTTCAGTATCCAGTGTATCGACTTAAAAAATCTAAGAATTTATGTTAATTTTTAGTCGCTCTGTACACTCTGCTAGATGGAGGTATTTGCAGCACATTTGTTTTATATTTTTTTATATATGTTGAGTTGGGTTCACGACTTCAGATAACATGTTGGAGTTTTTTGAGCCATTTGGTGGTTGCAACCCTGTAATCAAGCTATTGTCTGCGCACCCAAAAACGATTCTGAATTTTCTCCATCTCTAACTTCAGGATCTTTGTGTATTTATGTGCGTCTTAGGTGATTCACATAATTGTTTTCAGCTATAAGTGGGGCAATTTTGCTTTGAGAGTTTGGTGTTAATGTGACTCTATGTCCGACATTATGTGCAGAATACATTGATGTAATACTTCTCGATTGAGATAAGCAGCAACCTGACTTTCTTTGAACATATCGGTGTATTTGAAAAAAAACATCCTTTCTATTTTCTAGATAGTGCTCTGACCGCGACGCTCAAACACGGTGTAGAGGAAATAGTTTTTACATTCTATCGACATTGATGCTTACCCTTTCTTCAGCTTTGTAATGTTTTCAAACTTTTGCAAGACCACGGTATTATATTAGATACTATTCAACATGTAATATTTGGTTAACAGTAATTCTACAATTACTATTTTTATATTGATATATCCAAGATGAGAAAAAAAGCAATATTTCCACAACCCTCTAGAATTCTCACGTCATGAAGAAAGTTAAAAACTGCTGTGACAATTTTCTCATATAATGGCCAATCAAAATGCATAGAAGAAACAATGTTAAAGTGCAAATAAAAGGCGATTAATAAACGAAACTGCTAAAAAAGAAATAAGAAATGTGATTTTATATTCTTTGTCAAAGGAGCGTCGGTGGCAAAGAGGCTAGTGAGTTCGCCCTGAGATCTGCAAAGACCCATCTCCCACTTGTTCGAGCTCCGCCACCAGCGCCTTGGCCTGACGTGGTTCTCTAATGACCCTAATCTTGATGTTTGCCTGTCTCTATTACTATATTTATGGAGCCTATGCTAGATCTCTAGCAGCCAACCCTTGGCACTATGATATCATATCATTTTTCCATGCTGTAGCCGTGAGAATTTCGCAATGGATTTCGTTTGATAAACCCGGCAAAGCCGTCCGTACATCGTTTCAATTGTTATCAAACCCATGCCATTTTTGCGTTTTCAATCAGACAGATGAAGATAGCAATTACGAAATATGCTTTTAGTTGTCGCAAATCTTTAAAATTTAATAGATCCAATGATATTATTCTTTGATAGGGCAAAGGTGACATGATAGAGCAACTGCTTCCGACACATCCGTTTCCTACATCATTTTTTGTTGAAAAAACTGTATATATTTTAAGCATATTTTAAACATGTTAGGATGTATCAAAGCTAAAAACATCCTGAAGCTTATTTGAACATTTTTCTGTTGTTTCCGTCCAGGCTTGTATCCATAAATTGTTTCCGTGCAATATTACGTTCTTTTTTTTTCTATTTTCTTGTAAATGGTCAACATAGGATGACAGTGTATTTGTACAACAAGGTAAGGTGGCTTCAAGCTCAATGGGCTAACATAAAATGAACTATATTGATCGAAGTGAGTCTACCTCGACTCCCATGATAAGATCTTTATGTCTGAGTGTTATAAAATTCAAATGCCTGGATAATAATGTAAAAACCAAAAAATTCCAACTGTTTTTTCTGGGATAGATAGGAAAAGCGGGGGGG
>BLXT01007141.1:419790-431560 GCA_019648995.1 Plakobranchus ocellatus | reverse complement strand
CACCCAAGTTTAAGGCTAAGATCGATATCAAATTTAAATAGATGAATTTTATTCAGCTATGAAGAAGATTGTGAACATGAGGTTATTACTTCGAAGAGCCATCGAGATTAAATGAAGCAAGTTTATAGCATATGATCTAACAATTATCCTCACATATTCTTTGGATTTATAGTGATATCAATAGAATGAAAAATGTAGAATTGTTCAGAATCTTCAAGCCTCTGCAGTATAGTTGTTTGGATTGTCGTTACTTTTAACGAGTTACATGTCAAATTAGAAGAGATTTGTTTCATTGTACAATTTAACTCAATTACCAACGCCGGAGTTGAGAGATTCTCCAGGAATCAGTGAATCATAACTTGTTCAAATAATGATCATCATCTTAATCAATCATTGATTTTACAGTTAATTTTGCTATTTTTCATCATTGGTGAGAGGATTGTATCGAAGATGTTCCTGAATTATTTTTTTTTTTTGTTAGGGTACAACTGACATAATAATATAATGACATTCTCTGTTGATAAAGACATTACTAACGTTGTCTCTTTAGGTAAAATGATTTTACTTTCCCCGTGTGCTCCCTGTATTGAAAATGTTTCCTCGCGTGTAAAACCACGCGTCTCCAAATTCTGCAGTGCTTACATTATTCTTTTCTTCAAACAAAACTCTTTCAAAGAGAAATGTATTTCCGTCCTGGCGACAATTTGCGCCCGATGATGTTCTGTTCGAAACTTTAGCAGAAATACCCGTTTCAACACAGACCATTGTTTGGCCCTGACAATAACATTATTTCTCATTTCCATACAGTTCGAGTTTGACTGTTCCTCAGTAGACAATTTGCCTGCAGTTCAGTTCATCATTAATGGAAAAAAGTTATCATTAACGAGGGATGACTACGTTGTACAGGTATAATTTCTTTTTCTTTAATAAACCTTTTGCACACCATAAATTTCGGTATTATATGCAATGTAAGTTATGTTTTAATTTACTTATTTCCAACATATTATGACTTGTATATAATTTCAGATCCACCTTCATCATTGCATGATTTGGTATAAAGTGATCGTTTAATTCACTTATTTCCAACATATTATGACTGGTACATTATTACAGATCCATCTTCATCATGGCACGATTTGATATGGAGTCTGCTGTCAAAGTCAGTAGTAAAATCTGGTTTCATAAAATATCGAGAGTCGATAACGCCAAGAGTATCTTTTTTCAATTAACTCCAGTGTATTATGGAAGGTGCTCTTGAAAGCAATATAGGTACAGTTTGATTGAAAAAGTATTACAAACCTTTAAACGTCATTAATAGTCTCGCAGGCAATGAACTTGAGCTTACCGGCTTGGTGGAATATCAAGCTAACAGCATCTGCATTGGGCAAAGAGTAAAAAATAAAAGTGACCCTTGCGCTTAGTCCAAACACCGAGGAACCAGGAATAGGATCCTTATTGTTCTTGGCACAAGAGATTATGAGGTATTTTGTCTTTGCTTTCGTCAGTGCCTTTACTTTCTTTGCGTCTTAAGAGACCTAGCTACTCATTTAGTGCTGGGTAGACACAGAAGGGCGATTTAAGGATTGACTTGGCCCAAACATAGTTTCGAAGATTGGACCTCTGACTTTAATAGCCAACTCCCCCTCCCCCTGGGCATAGATGTCAGTGAAAAAAAACAAATTTATGGCAAACAATACTCAAAGCATCATCTCCGCGGAACAACACTTGAGACAATGAAGACCTTAGCTCTACAATATCGGGAAAAGGTTCAATGAGAGAAATTGAAACCAAGATCGCACGAACAACAAGACCGATAGTTAAATCTCAAACCATCTGCAGTTTAAGTCACCGCTCGAAGACAATATTATTTGCTTTCTCACGGTCTGCCAATTTTCCTTTACACTTGTAGTTCGGTTGTTGTATATATGGCCCATCCATAACACGATGATCGTAGGTTTTCGGGCCGTCCGTCAAGCAAAGGCGCCAATAGCGTGGCTAAAACGTGCGGCAAAAGAGTCCCTACAGATCTTAAGGCGTGTTCTATATCCACTGTGCCACCGTCAGCCTATTTAAGCCTTTGTGAAACCTCGACGTCATAGCTAGAAAAGAGGATGGAATTCTTCATAAGGGTCCAGAGCATCAACTATGCAAACCATGGGACAAGTAAAGAGGTCGATGAAAGGTTTTAGCCACAGGAGAGAATAAATTAAAATTAAGTTCTGAACAAGAAAGATGATAGTTCCATTTTAATGTAGCTGTAATGCACACGTACAGTAGGTCAGAGACATGAAAGACATGAGAGAAAGAGGTGGTGTGATTACTAGAGTAAACAGGACTGATTATCGCAACGTCTCAGAGGGTGGTTGGAGATAAAGAGAAATTATGATACGTGTGTGAAACGTTGTCACATGTGCCCAACAATATCTTAAGTTGTGATGCAATTCCAAAACCACATCCTCATGCTTTTTTATCCAGCTTTGAGATCGTGTCTAGGTAATGAATTTTCCATTTATCTTTATGTAGAGTGCTGCTTTCCTTTGGCTTGAATAGATTTTTTAAAGCATTTTATTACATACTACACTATTTTAATGGTTAGCATGCACTCCATTTGGTCTCTTTTACATGGACAAGATCAAAGAAAATAGACGGCAATGCTCGTCAAAGAAAATCAGCTCTCAAAATTACAGGCCGATTGCTAAAGGCAAGGTCTAATATATCAACAAAGTAGTCCGGCAAGGCTGCATTCTATCACTTCAACTCTTTAACACAAAAACATAGCAAAGCCTCACATTGATAAATACGGTATGCAAGTTGGAGGAAGGAACATCTCACATCTACGATATTGTCACGAATACCTTAGTGGTGTGTAGTTATAGATCTAATTCAGCACTGCCTGTGACAATGAGTTCTTTTAAAGAAAGACTTAAGAACAGAAATTGATCCAAGTCTTGCGTAAAATTGAACAAAAGGTTTATTAATTTGAATGAGGAACAGGTTCAGAACAGCAATTTGTCTACAATTATTTAGATCCACAAGCTCTCAAACACAAGGGTTTATCTCTCAGCGGTCTCTGCAAGCTCCCTCAAACTTTTATATACTCACCGCCCATATAATTAGGAAATACTCGCGTATGCTAATAAACAGTAGAAATTAAAATCATACATTCTAGAATATCTAGGGTAAAAAAGATATTACTGAAATGTTTCATCATGGTTAGCTAAATATATTGTCTAATCAAACTTCCCCACGCGACAACACCCACCATTGTTATGGTCTCGCAGCATCTTGTAAAAGCTATCCTTCTTCGGTCCTGCCTTTGTAAGTAAATAATGATAACTTGTGAAAAGATGTCATACATGGAAAACTTGAGGACAAAAGAGGCAGAAGAAGACCGAAAACCAGCCATTCTGATGACATAAAAGATTGGACAGGAAGAACTATGCAGATGTCTTCATTTCCATAGAAAGGAGAGAAGACTGGAGAGAGATGACCAAAGGCTTAGTGTGGGCAGCTAATGTTTCTTCCAAGGACGATGGATAAAGAAGAAAAAGCAAATTTTTTAAACCCATGTGTTACCTGCGACATTTTGATGATTTTAAGTTAGACCTAGTTAAAATATCGAAATCAAACTGTGACCTAATTCTCAATCGCGATCGCAGGATCACATCGCAAAACGACGCAAGCTATTTTTCGATTTTGTTTTCTTCAAGTGTATACAATTTTACTCTTTGGTTAAGAAATCTGGTCTCAATAAATTTTTGGGTCGAATTAACAGAATTCTTAAATCGCCTTGGCTATTATCAGTCGATGAATTGATCTTGAGTAGCATTGATCTTTCCTTCTATATAAAGTGTTATGTTTTTTTCTAACTATAATAAACAAAGTATTACAATTTTCTGACACATGTGTTTGCTATCCTCAACTTTTTACTTTCATTTTTTTTTGCCACCTTTTTTTTTTTTTAATTCAGGCCAAATGATGAAATATCACACCTTATTGATTATATGTGTTCCACACTTGAATCTGCATTAATTTACCTTCCTAAAATTTCTGCGGTTCATTTAATCAATTGGTATAAATGGCTAAATAATGAGTTCCGTTTGCTACTTCGCCATTAAAAGATCATCACTAATTCAATTAATCTATTCGTCATTTTCCCTTCTTTCATTCTCTCTCTCTGTCTCTCTCTGTCTCTCTCCCTCTCTCTCTCTATCTCCCTCTCTCTCTCCCTCTTTCTCTCCCTCCCTCTCTCTCTCTCTCTCTCTCTCTCTCTCTCTCTCTCTTTCTCTCTCTCTCTCTTATTCTCTTCTTCTCTTTAATTTTTACTTTTTTTGATCAGATGAATGGACGCTGTTTGAGTGGATTCGCAACAAAGAAGGGTATGATGAGAGATGGCCAGCGTTTCTGGAGACTGGGCAGTCTTTTCATGAGAGGTTTCTACACGCAGTTTGACAAAGGCAACCGTCGGATCGGATTTGCAAAGGCCAAACACTAGAACTAAATGCCTTATCGAAAATAAAAAAAAAGTGCTTTTCAAAATTGTTTATTTTCCTCAGATAATTAGTTTTTTTTTTTTTTAATTTACTCACCCTTAGTTTTAGAAGAAAAACTGGCTATAATAGTAATGCGAACTAGAAGCAGCAGCGGCAGCAAAACACAATCGAAACAGTAAGACCAATTATTGTGATATTAGTGTTGCTGAAAAAAAATTGATGTAATTTTAATTTTAACACAATAATGCTTAAATTCCCTCATCCCATTTCAGTCTGTTGTAAATAATTTGAATTTGAAAAGTAGAAAGTAAACCTTTTCCAGAAACGACAAAATACCTGTTTTTGTATAGATTTTGTGTGAGTATAAATGTAGGAAATTGTTCGCTTTGTATTGTTATTAGGAGAAAGAGGGTTTTGACAATAAACTGTAAAAATATGGCCATACTTTTAATATTAGTAAAACTATGACCATATATTAACACTCATTATATTTTTTTTAATGAAGAGCGTTAAGTGTTTAAAGGTAAATTATGGAGAAAAATGTGATAAGATCTATTTGACTTTATATCGTTACAGTTGAGGGGTGCTTGTAAGGAACATGGACATTAGTTCTCATTTACTTTTATATTTTTTTAGTTCGACTTGTGGAAAAGAATAATCAAATCTGTTTGACTATATACCATCAGAATGCAAGAATGCTTATATGAAACATCGAAAATAGTTTTCATTTAGTTTGAATCTGTGCGTAGCATGGATTCCTTGAAATCGCCATAAGATTTGACCATAAGTATGGTACGTGAGGGCCGTGACCCTTACGAAATCTTGCAGTGATGGACAACGTGCTAGGGTTTTGTGCTACGTGCTGCTGACGTGCACGTCGGATAAAAGGAATTTTGGATTTGTAATGAATTGTCATTCTGTCGCTTTCTGTGGGAAAACAAAAGTCTTTTGCATTTTTATGCTGCTTGTCCTGTTTTTATAAGATATGGTAAAGAGCATTTCAGCCATTCGTAAAACTGTCCGCAAGAGTCACTGTCTTCGAATGACCTGGTCTTTTAGGGTGTAGATCTTTTAAATAAGAATTCCTGTTCCTGTGGTTTGCTAACTGTTTGCTTTCCAAATGGAGACGAACATTGTATCTTCTAAATTATCGCTTTGAATGCTTTGTGAGATAAGACTGTGCCCTAAGAATCTTTTTAAATCACTGATATAAGGTTTTTAGATTTGTTGGTTAAGAGCTCTTATGGCGTCTCTCTGTACATTAAAAGCAACCAAGGAAGAAATAGCCTTTCTTTTAATCAAAGCAGATTTGAGCTACATTAAACTTTCCCCATTATTTTGTATTTATGTAGTTAGGAAATATCTCCAATAATTTTGCTTTCAGTCTTGATTCATTCATTTCCTGGCGTATGCTCAGACTATTCAGGCGCTCCATATGTCGAATGTAAAGAGTTCAAATTGAAGAGTTTAAAACTTTTCATGATAATTTTTTTTATTTACAAATTTATTCTGTGCTATGCGATTCATACACTCATTTATATTGTCGCATATGATTCATTTTAATTTTTTTTTTGTTTCGTTTCTTGTACCTACCTTGTATTACTTTCTAAAGTTCATCACATATTTCAAATAGATTTTTACTAAACATTTTCATAGAAGTTATATCGACCCTTGAAATCCAGATAATAAGTTCAGACTCAATGTATCACGTCACCATGTTTTGAACATCAACACCTTACTGGAAAATGTGTAATTGATAAAAGAAAGTCATCTTCTGCAAACTCTTTGTACAGAACACAGAACTTGGTTTAAAATGTATGATTTGAGTATCTTCTGTTTATTTGATTAAGAGAATGAGTCTTCATTGCTTTTCTTGGTTTATTGTTTCTCTCCAGAGTGGCTCTGCGCTATACAGTTGTCCATCTGAAAACTGCCTGGATAGAGCGCAAAGCCATTTGTGGCATACTATAAATTACACAAATACTGAACTCGATTAGAGAAAAATCCATCAACATTTTTGCTACCCAGAATGCATTCGAAATAAAAAGTAAATGATTGCAAATGTGAAGCCCATCTCATTACCCTGGAACTTTCAAATTTTGCGGTGTTCAAAAACTGCAAGCGGCCAAGATCCGTCTGCAGAGTAAACTCTGTACCAAAGAGAAACAATGCAAATCTTCAATTCCCCAAACAATAGCTAGGGCTCCTCTCTCTAACATTGAATATTTTCTCTCCCTATCTCACAACTTTTATACTCGTCTAGGTCTTCTCGACTTCTCTGCATAAGATCAGCACCAAGCCTACAATCGGATGCGTCCATTCTAAAGACAAACCTAGAATCTATATCGGGCAGGTGTATGACCGGCCCAGACGTCACTACCACTTTAACAGAACGATAAGCTATCTCCTGAATATCACTCGTTACCGGATTTGGTTGTCCTTTAAGAATCAAATCAGATAAAGGTGCCTAGTAAACTTCTGCATAGTTAGTAATACAGTCTTCGTAGTAACCAACTAATTCTAAAAATGCACAAAGCTCCTTCTTGGTCTTGGTCTTGGGCAGCCCGAACTTTCTCCACTTTCTCGTCTTGAAGGTTGTATGCTCCATCTCCAAGCCGATAACCAAAGAAGTCGATCGTTCTTGCCCAAGTTAGGTATTTATTTGATTTCACGGTAAAGTTCGCCTGCTTTAGCCAACTGAAAAGATTACTCAGACCTATAGGTAGTGTAGGTTATTCCACCACATGGTTCATCTCCCTCAATAGAATCTTGACATGTGGGTCAGGATTGCTACTGCGGTTATCATCCTAGGTAGAATCCTCAGGAATTCATAGTGTCATAAAGCTGTCTTCGCAATGTCTTTTTGACGCACAACAGAACTATCCAACAGGAACCCTCGCTAAGGGAGATACATGTCATTCTCCCTGTTCTGGAACATTGAAGGAAGCGGTATCATGGGGTTACGATCAAAGATGGTCAAGTTGATGAACCGCCAGTAGTCAACCATAGCAATTACAGTCGTCTTTCTTCTTTACCACGTCGACTTCCCATGATTCCCAAATTCTCCGTCTCCGAAGCACAACGTATGCTTTATAGCGAATGGTACTGGATGCGAACGTTGTCGTACAAGTTTTGAAGACATCAACTAAGTACAAAGCTCCTACACTGTTGTTGAACTGGGGCGATCGCTGAAAATAGAGGAGAAAGTCGTTCCTCTTCAAAAAAAACCATCATTAAGATTCAAGTTCTTTACCGTCTCCACCGAGCCAACAAGTTTCTGTAAGACTTCTCAGTCACAGTCATCACAGCTACTTTCCTCGTCATCATTCTACACAATAGCTAGACTTGATGCTTACACATAGCCATTACCTGTCGATGTTACATCACTAACCGTGTCCCTTGTGATATAACTCTTTAGTAGGTTAGTGCAGAAGGTCTTCTCTTTCCCGTTCACGTTTCTGCGGCAATCATTAGCGCCAACAACCACCAAAAATTTGAACTGTCCTTTCTACTGCATAAGTAGCTTGTTCGACTCGGTAGGAAGAAGCACTAACACTTTTTGACCAACGCTGTTCTTCATTCGCCTCGTCGTTCAGTCATAATAATATCCTGCCTCTTCTACTGCTCCTCACGGGCGATCCGTAAAGTGTCGTTGAGCCGTTTCCTGTTAAACACATATGAGTTCTTTGACTCACATGTGGTTCATCGATCTGCTTTGTTGATAACTGCCTCAAGGTATGCATGAGGCCACCTATGGCTCTTCCGTTAAACCACTTTAAAGGTGCAAAACGAATTAATTCCTATGGCACCTCTTGTTCTCGAAAAGCAGAGGGTTGATACCACTGCCGGAGTTGCTCACTACACAGAAGGCGGAGAAATTTCTTAAGGTTGGAATCAAACCTCTCTACCAGGCTATTGAACATTAAGTCTTAGAGTGCAGGCGTCCCTTGGTCGCTCAACACCTCCTCTCGAACACCCAGACGCCTGTAGATCTCCATCAGCGCCTTAGCCACAGTCTCGGCATCAATCTTCCGTAGAGACAGTGCCTCTGCATAGCAAGCGACATATTCAATGAGAGTTGGTATAAATATGTGCCTCACCTCACTTGGTGGATTGATAAGGCCGACGACATCAGTCGCCACATAATTGAAAGGCTTATTTATCAGGGAAACCTTTTTGGGATGTATTCGCGGTACCATACCTTTTTGCACCGTTCGATGACACCATTGCAGGACCGGCAGTATCTCGTCACATGAAAACATCTCTGGTCAGTAGAAGTTGTTCAGGACCTTCTCATTTGTTCGCCTGATTCATAAGTGCTCTTTTGTAATGGACTCGTATCCGACATCACGTATCTGCGCAATGACTTTGGTAGGATCATCTTTTTCATGCTGATATTTATTCCAGGGTTCTCAAATCTGTGATATATGATGCCTGTAATCTTCTCAAAAGAGACGGTCTTCTTCCCTTTTCGAGCACTTTTGTTTGCTCCCACAAGTCTTTGCATCCCCGGAACCTCTTGTTGAGGCAGATCAACTCCATCGCGCGTCTCCATTGTAGGCATCCGCAACGGTCTAGTTATCGTCTAACGCAAGTTTGAGCTCTGTTTGTCGCTGTACACACCCTCACAGAGAGCTCAAGTTCCTCATAGCCTCTCGTTCTTTTCACTTTCCCAGCGATGACATCATAGATGGCGTCAGGGATGCAAAATGCCTTCACGTTTTGTCCATTTTTATCAACAAGCAGCTCTCACCAGTCAGCTGACTCTCTTCGCACAGTCCCTTGTGTATCACAACATCTTCACATCCGGTGTCACTCATCACATCTACCTCTCGACAACGAATCTCGCCTCTCAGGATAGGCAAACAGATATCTCTATTCGTCTTAGGATCTCCCCGCGCAGCGCAGGTTGCCATAACAGGTAAATCTTTCCCGCTCGCCATCCGAAGCATTCCGTCCTTTATTTAATTCTGGACGTTCTCGGTTCGGGGCGGGATTTGCGCTTGCTGTTGAATCTCTTGTCGCGCTTATTCGTGTCGCTACCACTCCTACACCCGCTGTCTTTAGCGGAAGACTTGAATATAAATATCAAGTCACGAGTGATATGACCGTATTTATCTAATGTATTTGAAACATGACGGCTGGTCATCTCATTTCAAATCTTTCGTATACGCCGGGCACTGGTGACTCTCTTCTCGAGTTCACAGTCCATCGGTGGTTTATGACACATGTTTAGTTTACGGGTCATTATGTGCAAGTCCTCCTCCTTACCCACATTCTCAAGGTTACCAATATTGTTTTTTCGTTCCTTAAGGTTTTGCTATACTTATGTGAAGACTCTCTTTTCCAAGCCACGTAGGACTTTCTCCCTTATGTACACCGCCGGATCCTCTGGGCAGGCATCCATAAAACTGTTCTATG
Organism: Plakobranchus ocellatus; assembly: GCA_019648995.1. NCBI lineage: Eukaryota > Metazoa > Mollusca > Gastropoda > Plakobranchidae > Plakobranchus > Plakobranchus ocellatus. The sequence goes on along the minus strand of BLXT01007141.1, from coordinate 421,646 downwards.
AACAAATCCCTCAGGTCCTCACAACTTTTCTTGTTCTCCGACAACTCGAACCATCGGTTTAGACACGTCTTGGTCCTCACTTTAAACATCCTGGCACTCTCGCCCTTCTCTATCCTCTTCACTAGGATCAGCCTTTACACCATCAGCTTGTAGATCTAGGTGCAATTTCCCCAGCTCAACTTTTTCCTGTCTTTCTGCTTCTTCTCTCTTCAGTTGAAATTCTTCTTCTCTTCTCTTTCCTATTCAGCGCATTCTACTTCTCTTTGTTCTTTCTGGCAGACTCTTATCTTGCTTGAGAGTCGCTTAAATCTCGCTTCAACTATTCTTATTTCTTCTCGCCTCTCTACCCCGGTAGGTCGGCTTGTTGTAAATGTCCTTTCCCGAACCCATGACTCTTCTTGATGACAGCAGTTTCTAGAAGATTAGATCTCAATCAACTTTCCATCTCTATCCTTGTCTGTTTCCAGTAAAAAGTCTCGCTGAAAAGTGCATTTGACATGGAGATTATTTTCAATAGACTCAAGAAAAGTAATCGAACAAACACGGCTGTTTCCAGCATAAGATTCTAACAACTTCTTGTAAACAATGTTCTCACACCTTTGCTGACCATCTAGGGCTAAAAAGGTGAATAAATTAAAACAACATCACTGTTAAACTGAAATAAGCACAACCGAACCGAATTAGAATAATGATAAATATTACACGTGAACAAGGTTATATCAAAAGATCAACCGTTCCAAATCTATGTTTAGAGTCAACTCATGATAGCTAGTTTCGTAACAGTTTCTTTCCGTTACAGTTAAATTGACATTTGTGTACGGTGTGCGGCTGAATGCAATGGTGAATCTTTTAGTCGCATTATGTGTTGCAAAATACAATTTTGTGACACGGTATCTACAACCTAATGTTGCTCTAGGTAACCTTAAACAGGGCAATTTGATAGACCATTAGTTTTTTTTTTCAGTCAGTTTTTGCAGACAGTAGTGAATGACAAAGACTACTACAGGGAAAAGACATGCTGTGCCTCTGTTGTTTTCATCAAAATACACCTACTGTGGAACAGGACTGGCTTCACAAGGAAAAAAATGTGATATGAAAGTTAAAAATTTAGTAGGCAGGTAATTTACCCAACCTAACAATGGGACATATATATAAAGTACAAAATAAAGGCCATAGTTGCATTATTGTTAAGCAACAATAGGTATACTACATTTTTTCAACCCTGTAACTGCAGAGCAACGTGTTTAAAATGAACTCATAACAAAAGGGATTACCTGCCATGTGGAGCTCTTTTTAGCCTTTGAACTCAGTAACACATGACATTAAATTGTCTTACAAACACGACAAACAAACTATTTTACTACAACACCAACCAGCTTCAGAATATATGAATGCAGTGATACCTGTCAAAAATGACAATCTCTCAGCACAGACCTTCATTTTTGAAATGTTGTGACAGGGTGGAGGTGTGGCTTTTGGGATGGGTTTAAGTTAAAGCAATGAGATAGAGAAGGTAGTGGGAGGTAAGAGGTGGCGTTATCATGAATTAAGCTAAAAGAAACAGAACAATTTAGATCCTCATACGCCAAGCGAGCTTTTTGTGATGGAAATCTGCAAAAGTACTCCATTCTTTTGGTTCTAGATAATGGGGTCCAGTGCGGGGCAATTTGTCGCTGTCAAGTTCCAGGACCGTTATCAATCTCTTGCAACAGCATGCTCTCTGACGAGCCCTGTTCACATTCCATACTAAGGCCAAAAGTACTTTGATGTGCACTTTAGAAAGCCTCTCGCCACTTTCTCGATAGAGTCTCTCTTTTTTTATGCCACTTCTCATCACTGCATGTCATCTCATACTT
>BLXT01007141.1:284921-299253 GCA_019648995.1 Plakobranchus ocellatus | reverse complement strand
TATATATATATATATATATATATATATATATATATATATATATATATATTATGCCACAAAGTATTATCGATTTGGTAATGGACACACAAATCACGGAATTTCGTTTTATTTTTAAGATATTACCTATTACTGGGTAGTCTTTTTATTTTTCGAAACAGGATATAAATTAGACTAATATTTTAGAACCGTAAAGATTATTGTCTTTAATTGTTAACTTCATTATTCTGGAAGTTAATAGCCACCTTTTTCGTCAACTGCTTGTTGGTGTGTTTATCTATGCTTATTGATTTTGCAAAAGCCTGTGAAATAAAAGATCACTGCATGCATGCAAGTATCAACGATTCACCCCAGGCAATGAAACCTCTAGACCTAATGTCTTCCTGACATGAATTCGGTGCTCTCTGATCCAAATTTTGACAAAATTTCCATTACGATGGAGTTTAATTGCCTCATCTTCCTAGATCTTTGTGTAATACACTTACTTGAGTGATACACTTACTTGAGGGATGGACTTGCTTTAATGATAAACTTTCTTGAGGGATAAACTTTCTTGCGTGATTGACTTACTTGAGTGATACACTTACTTGAGGGATGGACTTGCTTGAATGATAAACTTTCTTGAGGGATAAACTTTCTTGAGGGATACAATAGCTTGAGTGATTGACTTACTTGAGTGATGGACTTAGTTGAGTGATGCACTTACTTGTGTAATACATTTAGTTGAGCGATGGACTTACTTAAGTGATAAACTTACTTGAGTGATGGACTTGCTTATACACTTGCTTGAATGATATACTTTCTTGAGTGATACACTTTCTTGAGTGATGCACTTGCTTGAGTGATTGACTTACTTGAGTGATACACTTGATTGGTGGACTTACTTGAGTGATACACTTGAGTGGTGGACTTACTTGAGTGATACACTTGAGTGGTGGACTTACTTGAGTGATACACTTGAGTGATTGACTTACTTGAGTGATACACTTTCTTGAGTGATGCACTTGCTTGAGTGGTTGACTTACTTGAGTGATACACTTGAGTGGTGGACTTACTTGAGTGATACACTTGAGTGGTGGACTTACTTGAGTGATACACTTGAGTGATTGACTTACTTGAGTGATACACTTGAGTGGTGGACTTACTTGAGTGATACACTTGCTTGAGTAATACACTTGATTGGGTGATGGACTTACTTGTGTAATACACTTACTTGAGTGATGGACTTACTTGAGTGATGGACTTACTTGAGTGATACACTTACTTGAGTAATGAACTTGCTTGACTGACACACTTATTTGGTGAATACACTTGGTTGAGTGATGGATTTTTGTGTAATACTCTTGGTTGAGTGATACACTTTTTTGAATGATAGACTTACTTGGCCCATTAATTTTTTTTTTCCTGAAATATTCAACTGGTTCATTGACAAATTGTTAGGCCATAAAGAAGTCACTCTCGTATCTGTGTTAATCTCAAGCGCCTGTATCGGCTTCTATAGTCTTTGAATTTTAACAACAACGTGAACAATAATTGTGTGATCACACCAGAGTAACAGTATGTTACTGCATTCAGGTAAAGACTATTGTATCTTCATTTTCCTGTCTCCGCCAAAAATTATTTTATCGGTTTTAAAGGTGTCCAGATTTTTATAAGTGGTATACAATGGTACGGTTTGTATTTTAAATCATTTAATATTTTACATATCTTAATGAATTTTGAAAAAAAAAGAATTATCAAATCTAATTTCCTATGTGTCTGAAATTTTATAACTTTTTTACCTTTAAATATTGATTTCGTATTTTTTTCAATTTTCTCGTCAAATCAGTGACTTTTGGTAGAGCAAAATTAAATCCAAAAATATTTTGAAGTGTTCTGAAAGGGAAAAAATGAATATTAATAAGATACGTATGTGTTGATTTAATAACGCCTGGTTCTAAACGTAAAACTTTTGTCGCATGAATATTTAATATTGAGAAATGGAAAATATTAAGTTCAATAAGGAAAAATTGAAAAACAGACTAAGATCTAGACGCATTCCCACTTGACAGCTCCTTATTTAGCAAGAATAAGTTATAAAATGTTAAGCCAAGGAATCACTTCTAAGCCACTGCAGGAAACCGAACCGACATCGAAAACAATAAAAACGGAGGTTACTAGATATTCAACGTGAAGCAATAATTGAGAAGTACAGACTATTATATCAAATCTAACATAAAGGTAACACACTGCATTGAAGATTCAACATTGCATCAAGATCATTGTATTATAAAACATAGCAAGTCCGATACTTTATCAATATAACAATAATACTAACTAAAATCATAAAATAGAATTAAGTTGCCAATCTATTTTGCTAGAGCATTATCGGGAGGCCATAATAAACTGCTCTTCCAATACCCAAGAGATCCAGCCCCTCCCACTTATATAAGAAATAAGGGGTATTTAACGTTCCTCAGGATAACGGTTTTACGCAATCCGGGAACTTAGCCAGGTAGTTACATTGATATTCTGGAGGTGACATGAAGTTTTTTTCGTCTAGCACAAGCATGGAATTAATGAGAGTTCTTGAAACGATGAAGTGAAGAGGCAAGGACCTGGGCCTCTGACAGGAACTGCTCCAGGAATCAAAGGAGTAAAAATGAGAGTTCTTGAAACGATGAAGTGAAGAGGCAAGGACCTGGACCTCTGACAGGAACTGCTCCAGGAATCAAAGGAGTAAAAATGCCAGCAAGTTAACACGGGACTTCGGCTATAAATACAGGAAAGAGTTATGAATGTATTTGTCCCTGCAATGTATATGTCTTTGAGCGATACTCATAGCTGAATGCTATTCGCAACCCACCACAGAAGAGGAGTTAAGTGCCAAAAACACCCCAGGACAGAAGAGGAACTGAATGCCAATTGTACACCACTACAAAAAAAGATGCTGACAGTCATAATAAATCACCACAGAAAAGAAGCTAAAGGCCAAAAACATCCAACCAGAGGAGAGGAGCTGACTGCCAATAAAAATCAACCAACAAACTCCATCACAAGACAGGAGCTGAGTGCAAATAAGATCTCATCAAAGGATAGGAATTATGGGCCAATAACACCCCATCATATGAGATAGATGAGGGCCAATTAAACTCCACCGCACGAGAGGAGATGAGAGCAAATAATCAACTACTATTACTACTACTACTACTACTACTACTACTACTACTACTACTACTACTACTACTACTACTACTACTACTACTACTATCATTATCCTCTTTATATATATTATTAAAACGAACACAAGGAAAACAAAAAAACCCAACCTTTTGTCAAATTTGAATACGAGGTGCTCCACCTCCAAAAAGTAAGCTAATTGGTCTATAACGACTTGTTGATCATCATCTAATGTCACGTTTCCTATGGCAAATAGTGCCCTCGCTGCACCGGGAATATCAAGCTGAAATTATGAAATAGTAACGCATAAGAACACTTTAAAGATTTGAAGATATATACTCTTAAAATACTATTTACGAAAATTCTTAATTTGAAAAGCATTTTAAGCTATTAAAAAAAGGATAATTTCAAGAAAAAAATTGTATGAAAAATAATGTACTTATAAACTTACAACAACGATACCGAGGAGAACAATTTAGCAACTAAGCTTATTTTGGTAAAAGATGAAAAAGAAAACCCGAAATTTAAAATAGGATTTTGCGATAGAACTGTTTACATAATACAATGCACAATATTTACTGGTTAGCAAGCTTATTTAACACTATATAACGCACACATTCTTTTTCACATGAACACATGATTTACTTTTGCAGTTGCTGTGGATAGAATGATCGTGGGAAAACGATAAATAAAAAAGGCAATATCACTCATTAGGCAGCACATTAAGCACTATCAAATTTAGCATCCAACTGATGCAACGGCAATTGAATTATAATATGAAGTAAGGAAGAAAAAAATATTTACCAACTAGAAATTGTAAGTAATCTCCTTTAAATAGCTATTCTTTTTCTTATTTGATTTGTGCATCTGCCATCTGATCCTATCTGGTAACCTTGATATTTGAATTTCGTAACTTGTTTGTAAGTAATAGTACTATCAAGAAGAAAAAAAAAAAATAAAGCAAATGGAAATTTACGCAAGAAAAAAAAATGCACCTTTATATTAATAGCTTCCTTAGTGAAAATGGAATTACAAAGTTTTACTCGATTGTTATATCTTATTACAGCGGAATATTTGATTAATCTCTTTTATCGTAATGTCTATTTTAAATGGTCTGTTAACAGCTTTTTATTATTTTATTCTTTGCAGTAACACTTTGGGAAAACGAAAATCCTCCGATCCTTTTTCGAGGGATTCTTCTTCCTCTGAATTGCATCATTCAAAAAATCTCCCTATCACATTTCGAATAACTTTTTTAAACATAAACCTGTTAAGGATATAATGTATATATGTTTTGAAAGAACTTGTATTAGTAATAGATCGAAGACCTGTTTTACTTGCATCTAATCGCATCCCTAGTTATACTGACGTACACTGGAAAGGTGTTTGCCAAGCTTCTTCAGTGTAGTCGGAAAGATGGAGTTTACACCTTTTTTCTTTGTTGCATCTACAAATATCTGTAAAAAGGACGTTTAAAAAAACACACACACTATAGAAGTATATTAAACTTTAGTCTGAACCACTTTTTATATCTGTAATTTAATTTTTTTTTTTTTTTTTGGAGACAATAATCAAGGTCATTGTCAAAAGACTGAAATTATTGTAAAAATGAAATCGCATAGCTTTTGTTTTATTAAATTGCGTTTGAAGATGAGACAGTTATTTGCAGGGCCCACACGCTAACATCCATAAGAGGCAAAAGTGAGAGATTTTTTCCCCTTGCCTTTCTTAGAGCTTTATCTCATTTCAATGTAGTATAGTGGCTCTCGAGCTAAGTCAAGAGATAGGTTTAGTTTCATGTCAGGTCAGACCAAGATGATCCCAGACTTATTATTAGGCCCTCCGTCAGGCCAGGGCGCCACATGTGCGGCTCGCACCCGCCACAGAAAGGTCCTGCAGACGTGTCAAGAGATTATTATAATATATTCACGTAGGTCAGTTCGAGTGTAATAAGTCTAAATTTAGACCTTAATAACATATCTGTAATATGCCTATTTGAAGATCCTCTCAGCTGTGGGCGAATGTGAAAAAAGACGACGCCTTAGACGAACTAGTTTGTGCAAAAGTAATATCTCTATTTGTGTGAATTTTTTTTTTTTTTTTTTTTTTCTGAATGAGGCTCGAATAATCATTGCTTTTAAAAAAGCATAAAAAAGTAAACTGTAAACTGCTGATGAGAGAACGAATGACTCATAACGTCTATTTGTGTGAATTACTACTCGGTAAATAAACCGTGCAATTTCTCGACACTAGTAAAATAAAAGTCTAAGCATCAGGGAACGAGGAGTAGGGTCTTGATTGTTCTTGGCATATGGTATTTGAGGTAGTTTGCCATTGCTTTCCTCGCCGCCCTTACCTTCGCCGGGTTTTAAGAGACCTAGCTACCCATTTAGTGCCGGGTGGACACAAAGGAGCAATGAAAATCTGACTTGGCCCGGACTGGGAATCGAACCCTGTATCTCTTGGATGGTAGCTAACTGCCGTACCAGATGAGCCACCGCTCCCCCTCAATATGATGTTTATTTAAACTGTTTTCAGATCAATCTTTTTTATGATTTTTTTTCTCTCATAAGTTTAATTTTATATTTATCTAAAGATGCATTTTATCTAAAGATGCATTTGTTTTAAGAAGTACATCAAACAACAACGGCATGAACTCTGGTAATCACTCCTCTTTTTTAGCCTCGTTATCTCGTGCGATCTCTTAAACTGGCGATCTATTGGCTAGCCTTTTGAAAACCAAATGCTCTGTGACTCTGCTTTTTTAGCCAGCTTTTATTTTTAACGCCCAAAGAAAAAATGCTCAGTCGTCTCTTCGAAATCATGTCTTGGTTTTAGCTCTGCCAGTATCAACTGGGCTGAGGGGAAAAAAAACCAAACACATAACAGAAACAAACCTTTGTCATTCGAAACTCCAAGTCGACAACGCCAGTGGCGTCTTGAGCCGCTACCGCAGGGTCAGCTCCGAGCTCTATAGCCACGTCGCGAAGGTAGGTCTCGTAGGCCACTACTTCGGGGTCATTCCGGAGGTGCAGGGTATAACGTCTTTGAAACTCCGATGGCGGACCAGACAACTGTGCTCGAGTAAAGAAAGCCAACAGAAAGGACTATTAAAGTGACGTCTTCTGTCAGCTTCATCGTTTGTGCTATACAGACTGTTCACTACCAGGCCTCTCGGCCTTTTCAATCCTTACCGGACTAGGGGAAGTGTAAAACGTTTTGAGGTTATCCGTGTATGGAATTGTACATGATTTTTTTTTTTTTTTAATTCTAATTTTTAAAGATTTTTTTTTAAATACTTTTTTAAAACTTATTTTCTTTTAATCGATCTTGGTTTGTCAGAATATTTATGTGCCCATTAGATTTAGCCTGACGCAAGACTTAGACTGTTGGCGATTATAGAGTATTTTAGGCCTATGCTATTTAGGCGTTTTTATCGGGTTCTTTTAAAGCTTGAGCTGTTTCTCTGGTGTACCTCTTGAGAATGCTGCTAGTTTGTAACCAAGCCATATCCGGGTAGTTTTTTTTTTATTTTCTTTAGAGTATTCCATCACATTCTGTTACTTGTTATATGATATATTTTCTACTTAAAAAAAAAAAACAACTGAGAGCTGCGTTTTCAACAATAGAGTATTATTGAAGGATGAACTCTGAGTTTGTGAGAGTGGTGGTCAATTGATCTTAAATCGCATTACGTTTCGCACTTTTAATTTCTCTACATTAAGACTTATTATTTACTTATTTACTTATTTTAAATAATGTGCTATAATAAAATGTTCTTCGATTTCTGCAAGATCTGGAATCATTCAAGACCCTAGGTCTTTCGAAAAGACTAAATTATCACCTGTGTTGAACTGAGACCTAGATCAAAAGTAGCGTAGTAACCCGTTGGTGCCGAACAAAAAAATCTCTGAATAACATATTGAGGTGGCAGAGCTATGTCAGCCATAGCAATTTTCGGTGTGTATAATAAATGGATTTTCTGACTTAAGTTTATCATTTCTTGTATCGTTTTCACAGGTTTTTCTTTTTCTTTTTTTTTAAATTCTTTCTTGCAAAGACGCTTTACATCTCATATATTTTACAACTTTATTCGTTAATGAAAGCAGATTTTAAAGACATACATGAATTGCAGACGTTGCAGGATTCACAGGAATGTTTATGACGCCAAGCGAGAAAATGGGCAGGACATTAACACCAGCGTATCTGGTAATAACGGCGTTCAGGTCAAAGTTTGATTCAGCTGACCAATTTCGTCCCATCAATGTTGGCCACTCCTTTGCGTAGGGTGTTTGAAGATATGGCCCGACTCCTATCTCTTCGACTATTCCTTCAGGAAAAAGAACACAGTAGTTGCCATTTACCAGAAAATATATGAAATAGTTTTAGCATATCGCTAACCTTCCCCCAAAAAATGATAATGTGATTGGATGAATTAATGTTATCAACTATGAATAGGCTGAAATATAATTTATATATATATATATCACATGGGAAGGAAAGAACTAGATTTTTTAATGAACACAGAAATGCACAAAAAAAGGCTAAAGAAAACAAGTCAAAGAATCAAAAAGAAAAAAAAAAAAAAAGAAAAACATCATGTTCGGGTACGAACTAAATACCATTTTTTGTAGTTTTAAATCAAATCTAATTCACTAATTACATTAATTAATACGTTTAGCTGTTTTACCACCTTTCTAAAAGGGTGATAATTTTTTTTTTTTTTTTTTTTTTTTTTTTTTTTTTTTTTTTTTTTTTTTTGCTACATGATATATGAAAATATAAGTTTGCATGAGCAAAATGGATTAAAGTAATGTATCCTATGTTTATTGTATTAAGTGATTGGAAAGCCAATAATTAGGACAATGCAGCAAAACCTTTCAGACACCCTTTTTTCTCGACATATCCACTTGTTTTGTAACAATCATTCCCACGGTACCTGACGCGAGAGGTCCAGGAAAGAAAAACGGTTCGAGTTTTCGAGTATTCCACAACAGGAAGCAAATGTTAGGTATGCACATGCACTTTATTGCAAGAGCAACAAGTCTAAAGGAATATAGTTGTAGTTATGAGTTTGTGGATCAAGTCAAAAGTTCGGGTATTACAATGAGCAAAAGAAAATGAAATTCTCTATAGAGGTTTGTGGCAACAAAATATCTACTGTTCTCGACTAATAACAATCTCAACGTTTCTCTACCGTTTCCAAAAGAATAAATTCCCTATAGTGGTTTTGGCAACAGATCGTCTTCTGTGTTAAACTAATAAAAATCTTGACCTTTCACTAAGGTGTCCATCGTGCAACTGTTCACTTCCAGGAGATGCACAGCAAGCGTCCACTTACGCTAAAGCCTTGCATAGGCGGTAAAATCTAGTGGGCGTAGGGCAACAGGTCAGAACTCTCGCTCACAAACACTGTGCTCTCGTGAAAATATTCAATTAGATCATAAATTAGTGTATATTATAGAGAAAGAAACGACCTTCAAAATAAAAATAATCTTTATTTAACAAGGAGAAACACGTTGGACAGTCGCCACGTCATTGACAATACCATAACTCATTCTTTTTCCGGTGGATGCATTGATTTTTTTTCCCAATATGTCTAAAAAGATAGTCCAAACAAAACAACATTAAAAAAAAAATATATATTTGAAGAACACTACGAGCAGAGTGAACTCAAAGTTTCAGTGAAATAAATTTAAATCTTACTTTCGTCCATACATGACTTGTAGAGATTTCTCATATTCTTTAAATAGGCAGGATCTCCAGGCTTAGACTTTTCATGAAATATTCCTGCAATTTGATCAAAGTATGTTTATTCAAAGCAATTCTACTTGTATATCAAAACCAAACAACGACAAAAACTAAGATATTACATTTAAACAAAAATTAAAAAAGCATTGCCTCTATGGATAATGCATTGCAACATAAAGTATGCATGTATTATTAATCTGATGGCCATACAATCTCATGGTAAAGTTTAGCAACTCAATCCCCTTTTCAAGGGTTGATAAAATAACATCAGGGGCGCTGAGTAGTTTTGATCAAAAGAGCTAACATCTCTGGTGATTTTTAAAGATCATCTTAGGACACTTATTTATTGATGAAACTTTGTTTTTTTTTCTGTTTCCGTTCGCAAAAAAATCGTTACAATAAGAAATCAGTTTGTGCTTATCCGATGTGTTTGAACTCACAAACTATTCCAGACTTTAACGCAAACATCACCCAATCAAAAGAAAGAGTTTTGATCTGCCTTCAAGATTTAAAAGGGGGCGTCGGTGGCACAGTAACTAGCGAGTCCAACCTGGGATCTGCAAGGACCTTCGGTCGCGCGTTCGAGCCCCACCACCGGCGCCCTGGCCTGACGGAGGACCTGAAAGCCTGAGATCACCTTGTTGTGGACAGGCTAAAGCAAAATCCAAACCAAACCAATTTAAACATGTTTCATTTCAAGCGATTTGAATCTTTGGACCCCAGCCCCGGTAAAAGCACGTTGAAATGTCATTTACTAACTTCGTAGGAAAATAAATTACTTTTTTACCCGAACATCTTTCTTGTCGATAAAGTATAGAGAATCACAATAGACAAACCTTTAAGTATATTATAGTTATCTTTTTTTTGGATTTCAAGTTGAGATGGGTGTTTTTTCGGCCGGAAGTAGTTTCCACACGCAAATTCAGCAAAATCTGTGCAAGGGTCAACCTCAGGATCCACGTATTGCTCCAGTATTGTGGCTATGTATAGAACAAACAATAAGTAAATAAACACACATCTCGGCCTGAAATTTGCGTCATAAAGCTATGTCTTGGGATCCGTATAATTAGTGCTTTGTTTAGTCATATTCCTACGGCAGCGGCTTAAACAAGCTTTCAGCATTTATGTTTGGACTTAGCTATTAAAGCAACTATCTATAAGTTCATGACATACACATCAAATATTCATGAAAGCTTTCAAAATCATAGCATCTAAATAGGCGACATCATTTACATTCGCCAAATTGGAGGAAAATAAATGTAAGATAATATTTTTATCCATAGCGACGTCGCCTATGATTCATTGGAAACGCAAATCTTAAAACCTATGGTGGCCTCAATGTGTCTTTCATATATTTAAAACCTAAAAGGTATTATGAAGCGTACTTTGATATAAACAGCCAAACATATTATATCTTCATTTCTGAAATAGTCCATCTTTTAAATGTATTTCAAAAGAGAATTCAGCAAATGGACATTTTTACCTCTCAAAAATCCTGTTCAAACTGTTGTGAATTCGATATTCTTATATATTTTACCCTGACAGTACGATAGTACCTATGTTTCATAAGGAAAAGGGGGAGGGTGAGGGGGATGCCATTTCGTGACCACGCATAAAAAAAAAATGTTTCCAAACAGCTGTGAAAGTGGACACCCAAATGTTGTCTTTAGTATACTCTCGGCCTAACTTCGACAAACACGGCAGCTGCGAGAGTCAACGTTGCCTCCATTATACTTCGACCCTCATGTGTGCAATACACAACATGATCTCTGCGGGTTTTGAGCAAGAAAAGCAAAACAAACACAAAAAAAAAAAAACAACTGCTCGAATCGCATTCAAGAGTCCAAACTTACATCATGGACCAAAATGTTTTAAAAACAATTACTTTGGCTCTTTCATATCATAGACATCATTAAAATAAGTGTATATTAAGAGATGCAGGCATTTTACAGTATATCATCTTAAGGTTTCGAAAGTGGTAGCTGAGGCCCTCTCTGGTGCGCGCTAATGTCGATGGAGAGAAATAGGTGGACATTCGGAGAGTAAAAAAATGCTCTCAATTAAAAAGCGGAATGTATTGGATGACCTTCTATGGCCCTTCGACCTCAGTTCAATGATATTTTATATTTATTTGCTACGCATCAGAGGTTAAAAGATTCCTTACCAAGACAAATGGCAGCAGCATTACTTTTGGGTAAAATCAGAGACAAGCTAATCCCCAACACCCATTGAACTATTGAGAGTAGTTGAGGCACGAGTATTTGCCTGATTTCCTGTAAAAACTAGCGTTTTTACCGATTCTGAAAAACTTAAATCTGAGGAAAAAAACCCCACACCATATACATCTATTTCTTACCCGCCTTTACACAATCCGGGGTCAGGCATATGCTATCACAACAGTTTTGGCAGGCAGAGCCAGATCTCTTGAAGGCCGATTTGTAACCTTAAAATCGACACACACAAAAAAAAAAAAAAAAAGAAGGAAAAAAAAAGATAAGATATGTTCGAAATAAAGTGGAGAAACCAAATCTATTTATAGCCCTTCAGCAAAACGTATTTGAAGAAAGGACAAGCTAGAGTTCTAGGAGGGCACAGGTAGTTCAGGCGGCATGGCGCTCTCATCTGCAGAAGTTAAATTGATAAAACGTTTCACCCCATTCAAAGCATTAAAAATTTAAAGGAGGCTTATGTAAATGATTTGGCTCTTTTGCATGATAACTCGCTAGATATTGACACGAATTAGATCTAGATCGGCTTTTCAAAACGTTTGTTTGTACGCCCTTTTAAAACTAGATTGTCAAATCTTCCTTCAACCATTTAAAATTAATATAAAAAAAAGTCCCTCATAAAACATACAGATATTTTTATGTACTGGATTTATTTTTAATCATCATATATTTGAGTATTATTGACTGCAGATCAAATTTAGATCTAGATCTTAGTTGAGAGTAGGCTGGGTCGTCGTAGATCTAGAGACTTCTGGATTGCATTCTGATTTTGTAAATAAATCGTGTGCGAGTGTGTTTGTGCGTTTGAAACATAATACGCCAAGTTGGTGCCGCTTTTGCTTTGACGCGTCGTAACATGTCTAGTTATTTAGTGTCAAGATATGTACGAGGGATGTCCGAAAAGAAACAGGAAAAGGGGCATAACTCAAAGAGTTTTGATCAGATAAATTTGAAACTCATCCAGATTGAAGTTCACTCTTTTACTACTTCTCAACGTAATCCCCGTGGAGATTGATGCATTTTTGCCAGCGCGACAGCAGCGAATTGATACCCACTCGAAAGATTTCAACGTCAAGATTATCAAACCAATTCCTCAATTCACTGATGAGGTCATCTTCTGTCTCGAAAGCTATGCCTCCTAAATGGCGCTTCAAGGCCCAAACAAATGAAAGTCAGAGGGTGCCAGGTCTGGACTGTGGGCAGGATGAGGAAGAATTTCCCAACCGTAGCGCTGCAGCCATTGCTGTGTAAGGTTTGCTGAATGAGGGGTCGCATTGTCGTACTGAAGCACACCACCCCTTCTCAAGAGCCCAGGTCTTTTGCGACGAATTGCTTCTTTAAGGCGGTCAAGAGTGCTGCAGTATAGGGCAGCACTGATACACTGACCCTGTGGCAAAATGCATCGATCTCCACGGGGATTACGTTGAGAAGTAGTGGAAAAGTGAACTTCAATCTGTGTGAGTTTCAAATTTATCTGATCAAAACTCTTGGAGTTATGCCCCTTTCCTGTTTCTTTTCGGACATCCCTCGTATTTTATCGTTAACCCAAGCTAAAGTAGGCTGGTGTGTTTTAATTGGTTCTTCTTGTAGCATTCTTATTTGCTCATAACTTTCCAATAAATATTCTGAGCCTTGCAACAGTTTTTTAAATGTATACCAGCGCACTTTTTTCTGCTGTATAATTGTTATTCTCTTGCCCATTTTAGAAAATAGAAGTATAGCTTATATATAAAAAGGAGAGCTCTGGGAGATTTATGAGGAGCGATTTCCGCTTGTATTTTCACTGCGCCAAGACATTTAGATTTAGATCTGTAGTGCTTATTCAATTATTTTACCATTGTTGAGAATTGTGTTTTTTTCCATATTATGAGCCTTTTTTGTTCAAATATGCAATATCTTAAAGTATTCAGGCCATGTTTCCATTGACAAGAATTCAGCTGTTTTGTTGCAGTCGGCATACGGATCCAGAATAGAGCAACACAGGTCAAAATCATAAGTCATTAGAGAAGAATACAGTCATGATAGCACTCGATAAATCTTGTTATAATGGAGCTAAGCTAAAATGTGTAATGCCTATACAAATTTTTGTGGAGCGTCAATAAAATCCATAAAATATAGATATGTTACTCTATATCTTGCCACTTTATGTGGAGATATTTTAAAATTCCGAAGCTGTTTTACGGATTTACAAAACAACATTTTATAACCCTATTTAATTTTTTTTTAAGGATGCTAAGCAAAATAAAGTAGTACTATTTTAATCAGCCGCAAATATTTTTTATGTCACTTTATTCTGCGTATACACCACATGAGGCTCAATCAGTGTTGATTTCTGGATCTCTAGAGTGATATATGTCAGAATCTGACAGAGTAATTTTATCGATCTAGATTCCTAGATCTAGGCCCGAACTGAATTTAGTAGACTGCCCAATAGATCTATGACTCTAATTTGGGTAGTATTTTTAGATCCCGATTTTGTTTAATGCATACGCAGAAAGACAACTTAAAAGTCTGTTTCAATCTCATTAGGCATGCGAAACAATTTCTGCACCCTTTTCCACGCTATGGGTCTAGTTTTGATAAATCAGTCAATTTCATATCAAGAGCCTTCCTTCACAAAGTACAACACGCTTAATGAAAGAAATATGCCCGATCATGCTTAATTCTGCTAATGATTTAGAGAGAAGAATATTAACGGTGATGAGCAGCTGCTTTTCATTAGAAAACTTTATTAAATCTCATATTGGAGCTAAGCTCAAACGTGTAATGCCAGTTTTTTTGGTGCGGCGTCAATAAAATCCAAAAAGAATAATATAGATTATCATGTTACTCTATATCAGGTTATTTTATGTGGGCATATTAAATTTGAAATCCTGAAGTTGTTTTACGGTTTTACAAAACTACATTTTATAACCTTATTCAAATCTTATTGATCATGCGAAAAAAAAATTTGCAGTTAGATATTTTAATCAGCCTGCAATCTTGTGATGTAACGTTGTTTTCTGAGTAAGAGGCTCCATGAGGGTTGATTTCTAGAACCCTTAAGTAATATACGTCTGATTGTGACAGACTAATTTTATCGATCTAGATTTCTAAATCTAGGCCCGATCTGAATCTACTAGACTGGCCAATCGCTTTATGATTTTGATTTGGATGATTTTTTTTAAATCGATTATTTTAAATAATGGAAATAGACA
>BLXT01007141.1:213401-224491 GCA_019648995.1 Plakobranchus ocellatus | reverse complement strand
CTCTCTCTATTTATCCCTCTCCCTTTCTTTCTCTATCTCTCTCTATCTATTTATCAATTATCAAAACTTTGTATTTTATTTCTTCCTTTCTCCATGTCTCCATTTTCTCTCTCTCTCTCTCTCTTTCTTTCTTCTCTTTCCCTCTCTTCCATGAAACAAACCGGTCGTACATGCAGAGTACCAGCGCAGACTCAGTGGCCACTTACGTCTGTATGGCTGGTGCTGCCCCGTCATCTCCAGTCATGTCCACGACTTGTCAGATAGAGTCTGGACAGTGGTCACCCATACCTGAGCCGTGCTATGTGGTAACTTGCGGCCAACCGCCAATAGTGAACACCACGGATGTAGCTTTGAAGACCAGATCAATTAGCGGAGCCTACCCGGGACTAGATGCTGAAGAGCTCCAGATGGCGTACGAAGGGCAGGCTTTGTACACGTGCAAAGATGGTATATTTTTAATAAGAGTAGCTCATTATTGTTTAAAGTCATTCGATCCATGGAAAAGACTGTGGAGGAAGAAAGGAAAAGTGGAAGAGCGAGAAAAGTAGGATAAAGGGCAAAAAGAAATAGTAGTGAATGAGGAACAGGTGGAATAGGAGGAGGAGTAGGAAGAAAAGAGGATAAAACGGAGGAGGTATATGAGAAATATAGGATGATGAGGTGAGGAGAAAGAGAGAGTAGGGAGATGAATAACAAGAGGGATGAGCATTTAAAATTATTGAGACGAAAGGCTTGTTGACCGTAGATCTTTAAAAATAACCGAAGCTTTAACTGCCTGTTTACGCATGAAAATGCCATGCTGCTTCTTGGAGCACTCGCCTCTACTAGATCCTTAAAATAAAGAGTATCCCTGCGCCATTTTGACATTGACAAGCAGTAGGTGTAGTGCTGTAGAGGATCCATGATTGCACTAGGAACTAATGCAGTTCTTTTTAATGGTGGTGAAATTGGATCCCTCGGAGCATTATTTTTTTTTTTTATTTGCCATAATTGGTTTATTTAGGTGCTGATGCAGGGAATTTCACTAGTCTAGGCTAGACATGACAATAGAATAAAGCAAGCAAGTTTGTTAGTGCTTTCAATTTTAAGATATGTTCTTTTTTAATTCAAAATAACAGAATGTTTTGTTTATAAAAGAATCGTTGAAGTCGACAGAGAGATGGGAGGTCAAATTAACACCTAAGTTTTCAACAGCACTTGCAGTATAAATCTCGTTACCTCTTAACTCTATGAGTGACACTTTCACTGTGTCACGGATGGCTTAGTTAGCGATCCAGTTGAAGACTGCCTGTCACAATGAGTTCTTTCAAATAGACTGAAGAACAGAAATCATTCCAAGACGGGCCGAAATTGAACGAAAACTTTATTAATTGTAATGAAGAACACTTTTTAAACAGCAATTTAATTTCTAAAGATATTTAGATCAACAAGTTGTCAAGTACCAGTGGTTTATGTGTCAGTGATCTCTGCAAGCAATCTCTCACGATCTCACAACCATTCTTATGTATACACCAACCACAGCTTCTAGAGGATACTGCTTAATTCTGTTTGTAGGCTAATTTAAACATCGTAGGCTGGTTAAAACAATCTCACAAAAGCCACATATTATGTCATCGAGGTTAGCTAAAAATATTGGTCGATCAAACGTCCGCAATTTACACACACCCACCATGAGTACAATCTAATAACTTTCTACAAACAAAGTTCACACTCTTTCGAGACTTTCTTGAAGGGTAAACAAAACTAAAACCAAAATAGTACTCTAAAATAAAAATAGGTTTAATCTTAGCCTCCTAAAAATTTGACCAAGTATTATAAATAAATAAGGCCAAAACACAGTATAATAATTCCGAGTGTTGATTTAAATCTAGATCTAGACTCAATTCGCACTCAAAGCTACCAATTATCACACACTGCTTGAACTATATTTGGCTTCCCTATTATCACGATGTCAGACCTGTCTTCGGTGATTTTCAGTTTGTTTGATATCATCCACAATGACACAGATTTAACCAAAGAATTTAGACCGATAAAGTTGGGTATAAAAACATAGAGATGCTATTTGAAGCCATGGTCTCTATTAATATTGGAAAGGGGCTGATATTATAATGAAAACTGTATCAGAGTTACGCCAGAGCCCTGGGGCACGCCGAATCTGAGCGATCAAGACTTAGCTCGATATCTTCAAGATTTTACAAGTTGTATTCTACTGCTGATTTTAAAATCAAACCATTTTTATGCCGTTGCACTGCTGCTAAAAGAAGTTTTAAGTTTGTATAAAAATAATTATGTGGATTATTGTATTAAATGCGGATGAAACGTCTAAACGTGCTAGCATTCAGATTTAGCCCATGCCCATTGCCTCGAGAAGGTCAGAGCTCACTTTTATAAGTGCAGTCCCTATGCTGTGTTAACTTTTGTTGGTAGACCTGTAGAACTCTTTAGGAGAATTTTAAGATGACTGTCACTTTGGTTAAAGACATTTTTTTCAAAATCTTAGCAAAAAAATATGAATTCAAAAAGGGTCGGTAGTTACTCAGATTAGAGCTGTCCTATATTCCCGTAAGTGACAATACAGTATTTGTTTGGTATACTTTAGAAAACGCAAAAATATTCACAGGGTATGAGTTACACCTCCGGGATTTCATTTTTTTCTTTTTTTTTTTTAGACTTTAACAGATTAACATTGATATGGACAATGATCATTGTGTGTTTTTAGGCTACACCTCACCCTCAGGATCCAGTTATGTTTCGCAGTGCCAGGCCGATGGTACTTGGAGTTCCACCGACGGCTTCCAGTGCAATCCAGTAAACTGTGGTGACCCTCCACAGGTGGCTAATTCTAGCACCACCATCTACACGGCCACAACGTTTGGGCAGAACGCCACAGTTATCTGTTCCGAGGGCTTCAAGCCATTGGACGGTTTTACATTGACTTGTGAGGAATCAGGAACCTGGGCCGGAGCAGAAGTCACTTGCGATCCGATAGACTGTGGGCTTCCCCCGTCTCGCGACAACGCCACGGTAGAATATGGCCGCACAGTGTTTAACTCAACGGTAATCTAATCGGTTTTGTAATTTTCGCACTCATTACCTTTTTGCCCAATTTAAGTTTTGTGAATTTTATGAGATGCGGTCTTTTCTGATTGAAGCCGTTTTGTATGAGGTCACTGATGAAGCAGCTTTAAGCCAGGCTAAAATGATACGTCCGAGTAAACCTTAAAATATTATTGAAAGAAGTTGGTCAATAGTTTACCAGACCTAGGTCATACTTTTCAACAAATATCCCTATATTGTTGTCCTTATTTCTTTGTCCTTAGAAACATTTATAATTTATAAAAATAAATAATAATAAATCATTTATTTATCGTATGGAAGCTGTATACAGTTCCCTCAATTCTTTGCCTGCTTTTTTTTTTCAATACTTAAACAGCAATTTAATTCTTGTGTTTTGAAATAAGGCAGACGGATTCTTTCATTCACAAGTTTGTTTTGTTTTCAAAATTCTACTTCGAATATGGTATTTTACATGAATCTGTACCTCGATTAAGCTAGACTAATCTATCAACATAATCCAATAAAAAAATAGAGGTTGGAATGAAAGACAGGGGTTAAGTAAATCAGGAGCGAAAGCGTGCAAAAATATTATATTTTAAAACTGTCTCTTGGAAACAAATGTAAAATTGCATGTCTTTAAGTTTTTAAAGAAGTTTTTACTAGCACCTGATGTCGTTCCTGATAATGAACGCCACATATTTTACGTATAAATGCTTTTTCTTTGACAACGCATTTTTAAATGTAAGGTAGGAATATTTTCTTTGCAATATAAGTTAGAACAAAAAAAAAAAAAAAGAAAGAAAAAAAACCTTAATAAGTCACTTGATGTAACGTAATAATACACAAGTTTATTACCAAAACCGCAATGGAATGATTGTGTCCACTTTTGGCAGGCCAAATACTCTTGTATTGAGCCCACTGTGATACAAGGGGAAGATAACTCCACTGCGCTATGTCAAATTGATGAGGAATGGACTCCCGTATCTTTGACTTGCCTTCCAGTTCCATGCGGAGATATTCCTCCCGTGGCCAACAGCAAAGTGGAGTACAAGTTGGACAATGAAATATTTTGGGCACATTTCACCTGTGACTCAGGGCTGTCTGGTAATTTTCTAAAACCACTTTTTTTCTACCTCTGTCAAAATAAACTTGAAAGATATTCGATAATTTTCAACAACCCAAGTCATTTTACAAATATGTCTTTATGTCATGAAACCCTTTAACAATTTAAGAAGACATTCTAGTATTTCACTTCATTAACAAGATATTGATTTATGGAGATGATAATGATTTGACAAAATGTGAGAAGTGCATGTCTAGAATTTTAAAGGATAACCTTTACCAGTGTGACGTTTGTTTAAATTTGCAATGTATAATTATATATTTATTTGAGGAAAAAAAAGCGTTTAAAAACGGTAGCTTAATATAAACACAAAGTGTGATTTTTTATGACTTCAAGTCCCCGAGCTGCGAAAGATAGTGGAGATCATATGGATAACATTCATCTTTCTGTTGAGACATTCTCACGAGGCTAACATTTTTTAGGGCTTTTTTCTTCTCGCCAGTGTCGTACCAGTTTGAAAAATAACAAATCATGGTTCTATCTGGGCGTAGGTTACTTAATTTTTTTCTGTCTTCCTTTTTTTTTATCAAGATAAAAAAAAAATTCTTTAAAACCTCGCAACAGTTTTTTTTTTTTTTTCGGCAATTCTTTGTGTTATTGTAAACCTGTTTTTCCATTTTTTCTTCTTTTTGGTCCTTTTTTCCCTTTCATATAAAAATAAAAAACAATCGAAATAAATTCGATTTGTGAGAGTCAATTTATATATTTGTTTACTCTGAAGCCTTTAGGTGTGTGCTTAAGCCTCGAGAGTAATTACAGCTTCACTTGTCACACTATATATATATATATATATATATATATATATATATATATATATATATATATATATGTATGTATATGAGATAAATTTAGATTACTTTTTGCCCAAAAAATAGACAAGTCGTTTACATTAAAGTAGTAAATCAACTGAAAAAAATATCTTTGTCCAAAGATGGTCATTCCCTTCGCAAAATTTCTTGTATTGCCATATAAGTTTGAAGTATGAAAGCAAATTGAAACAATTGTGATGCCACTCTTAATCAACCTTCAAAAAACTGAGCCATTGTTTTTCATACTTCTTAGGTGGAAAAGTGCAGTGCATTGTTTTTGGCGAGCTAGCTTTCTGGGGCAGAGATATCATACAGTGTGAAGTCATGTTCTGTGGCGATGCTCCTGACGTCGCCAATGCCAATAAAACGGAAACGGGCCAGAGACATCTTTCCACTGTTACGTACGTCTGTTCTGCAGGATTTTCTCTTACGTCTGTAGATGATACCAGAACCTGTCAACCTGACGGAGCCTGGTCAAACGAGGAAGTCATCTGTTCTCCAGTCATGTGTGATCCACCGACCTTACCCGAGAATATAGAACTTGGAAAAGGCGAGACCTTGAAGAAGAACTATATCAACGACTATGAGCTTTCTCTCACTTGCAAGATTGGGTATGAGATGGTTCTCACGACGGGGATACCAGTGCCCCCCGGTGAAATTGACATAAAATGTCTCGATGGAAACTGGACACTATTAGACACGCAGGTGTTTTGTGTACCGTCAAGTTGCGCTCTGCTACCTCCCCTCCCCCATACGACTTGGGAGTTGTTAGCAGGCGACCCACCATTAGCCGCGTTCAAGTGCGAGACCGGATACATATTTGAAAATGTGAAATTGCTAGATGCGAACATTACAATAACATTAACCTGTGACCCGTTGCTAGGCTGGAATGTCCCTCCAAATGATATCATTAGGTGCAAGGTTGACTGTGGCAGCATCACACTTTCACCGGATTCTGGAATTCAGGTAGCTTTTCCTGTTTCTATTGTCAGAGGAGTTTTAATAGGATAGTGGACATGCAATGCTGCCGTAGCCAAAATGAATTGCAGCATTGTTCAAAGACTTAACACTGCCGATACTTATCTTATATTTTGTACCTCAGAATATTAGTCCAACAAGTTTGAGTATGTCAGCGATTTATTACAATTACAATATCAATACTAGTAGTGATAAATTCAGAATATTGGCAGTGTGCTCCTGTCTGCAGTAGATGCCAAGGAGAGGCTGATATGAATCAAAGTCTGTAGCGTTGACTAAAATAAATAATGATAGAAATAATTTCTTTAAATACACTCATTCTATCTTTTTACAATTGCAAACGGCATAAATATTTTGTATCGATTAGCTGATTTCATGAATCAATTATTCTCTGTAAAAGATGCGTGTCCATATAAATAACAGGCAATCGAATCATGTGTTAACTTTGCCCTGAGTTTATTAGTGATCATAATGTGAAATATTAAGTTTTATTTGTATTAGCCATGAGGCTGTATTTGACATGAATGACAAAAGTATCTCAAAAACTTTGCGCACACAATTCCAATAATTAACTCGATTTTTCTATTGTTCTCTAATGTGGAAAAAAGTAGACTTGTGACATCTCCGAGACTATAGTTTTTGCTTTCCATCAAAAACCAAAAATCTGTTAGTAAGACCAAACTCTCACTGATTGTCTAATTCGCGAAATTGTTATGCTCACTACCTTGGTCATGTTCATCTATCAACAGATTCCAAACAATTATTTTACTTCCTATGAATCCACCGTGGAAGTGGCCTGCATCTCTCCACTGTACAGGACATTAGCGGATAACACCACGGTATGTCAAGCAGATGGACAATGGTCATTAATTGATCCCTCTCAGCTTTGCGCACCGTGTAACCAACGCAGCGACGCAGCGGGTATAGAGCACGGCATTCTGAACATTATCATTTCGGCAGGAGTCATCGGAGATGAAGCAAACTTTACATGCGCGGACGGTTTCTTTCCGCTGGGAATTTCCGATCCCGTGCAGTGCGCATCAGTACATGGCGCCCCGACATGGCAAGGCTTGGAGAATGTGACTTGTTTCCAAACAAAATGGCTCAACCCAGTAAGCTAGTTTGACACTGTGTGTTGGTAATTGTTTTGCTGTTGAGGGTTTTGAACTAAATTGAGATTGTCCTAAATAAATCTACATTTTTCAATGGTTTTAAAAGATGTGGTACATCCCTTGTCTATGCGGATGCCTTAGTTTAAGAGGTTAACAAACAATAACTACTGTTTCATCAGCTCTTCAAACTATTTTCATATTAGCGACAGATTGATATTCAAAGGGCTTGAGAACCCTGCCACCGACGCCCTGGCCTGACGGAGGTCCGAAGAGCCTGGACAGGCCATACACACACAAAAAAAACCCAAAACAAATCCAACATGATATTTAAAAGTAATAGAAAATTATGATTGTTAAGGCTTTGATTTTTATTTTAATAATGGTAATGATGAAGTATGGGCTGATCTTTGATAAAAGAGATAATAAGAGGGAAAGTAGCTGAAAGGAATCGAATGGAAGCGGTGAAAAGAAACAGGAAAAGACTGCAATGTAAGAGATATATCACTTGCGAAAGATAAAATATGGGGAAGGAAAAGAAAATACGAATCTCAAGAGGAGAAGATTGGTAAGATAGCCTTGCTATTTTTAACAATAAAATATCAACACAGTTGCAATGGTGAAGTAGCCTTGCTTTTCTAATGAATCAATGTTACACTTGTGTAAAGGTGATATAGCTTCACTGTTTTCAATAAAACAACCATCACATTGGTGCAAAGGTGACGAAACCTTGGTTTTTTGTTTTTTTTTTTTTTTGTGACAAAGCACTACTACACTTGTACAATCTTCTTCCAGATAGCTCTAGATGGAAACTTTGCAAAATACATTGCTTTCGTCCACATGGCGGCAGTAACTCATGGCCTGAAAGCTTGTGGAGAGGTCACGTTTGTAGGACCGTATCGGTGAGTCTTTTTTATGTATGTGGAGTGGTCACATTCGTGGGAACTTATTGAAATCTTTTTATGTATGTGGAGAGGTCACATTCGTGGGAACTTATCGAATTCTTTTTATGTATGTGGAGAGGTCACATTCGTGGGAACTTATTGAAATCTTTTTATGTATGTGGAGAGCTCACGATCGTGGGAAATTATCGAAATCTTTTTATGTATGTGGAGAGGTCACGCTCGTGGAAACGTATCGAAATCTTTTTGTGTATGTCGAGAGGTCACGATCGTGGGAACTTATCGAAGTCTTTATATATAATATATGGATAGGTCAGTTCGTGGAAATTATCGAAATCTTTTTATGTATGTGGAGAGGTCACGCTCGTGAAAAATTTTCGAATAGTCTTTCTGTGCATGAGGAAAGGCGAAGTTTGTGGCAACTTATCGACGAGTCTTTTTATGTATGTGGAGAAGTCAGGTTTGTCGGAACATCGAAGAGTCTTTTCTGTATGTATGCAATAAACTTCATGTTAAAAAAGACGTCCTACTCGCTGCGTGTATTAACTGTAACTGCGAAGTTGTCGCTTTTGTTTTTGTAACACTTTCTAGACTTAACTTCTTAAAACTCCGAAATATATTGGTGATGCTGTGGTTATGCATTTTTCAGGTGATAATCTTGCTTCAATTTTTCGGTCCGCATAAGTTAGCTGTACGCTGTACTTAAAGGTCGCGCAAAAAGTTGTTATATTAAAATTCATATTCTGCTAATTTTGATAGTTTCACAGCGAACTATAGCTCCAGATCTTTGGGCTATTTTTGATTGGTTGATTATGTCACAGGAAGTTGAATTTATATCCTTTGTTTACGCTTGTAATTGATAACAAAGGCTATGGCTTGACGGCCTGTTTGCGTGCTGCCTATCTCAGTTCTAGGTTTTCCCTAATTATTTCTGGATTAGTTTTAGGACCAACAATAAAAGGCAAAGAAGTAGCCCTTTTTTACTTTGTCTTTTATTTCTAAAGCCATAAAATCCACCATCTTGTGGTAGTTTTTTTTGTTTGTTTTTGTTTTGTTTTGTTTTGTTTTGTTTTTTTAATTAGCTTTTCGCATCTTCATTTCTCTCTTCTTTTCCATTCTTTAAAAATGCTTGCTATTTATTTTTCCTCTCAACATGTAACTAAATGAAGGTTATCAGGTGATCTAATTCTTTCCTTCCAAGGCTATGGCTCGTATTTTCTGAGATCTACGAAGACGGAGAGCTGAAGGAGACGGCTCGTTTCTCCTACTACAAAGGCACAAAAGTAAATTACCTCAGACTCTATTTCAACAGAGGCGGCGCTGAATACCAGCTGGAGTCCCTTGAGAAACTGACCTTTAACCTGATGAGTAGAGATGAAACAGCCAAGCTTTGTCTAAACCTAGACTTGGAAGAGCAAAAGTTTAAGGTGCGTCTAACACCAAAGGGTTAAACTGTATTAACAATTTCTAGATCTTTTCTCTCCTTAACAGATCGTGGCTACACTTACAGCCTGTCGGCACATGACTGTCTGTCTCTCATGTTTAAAAATAAATTGCAGTGTGGCAGTCCAGAATCGAACTAAGCAATTATTGCTTGATTATTAATCTCATTCATAACATATTTTACAACGAAAGATAATTTTTACCCGTTAAAAATGTAACCATATAAAAACCCATAGACCTATTCGCAGTCTCGACATACCAAAGTAACACAAGGTGGGTCAAGAAATATGGGACAAAAGCAAATGAGTACCTCGTATTCAATCACTATACCAAAGAAACATAAGGAGAATGAAACATTACTTGCATTCGTGGCATACCAACAGTAATATGATTTGCGAAAAAAAAAAGCATTCGTTAAATCACCTATTAGATGTTCCCAATAAATTTATAAGTATTTTTTAGGGTAAAATCTCTACTCAAATAAAATTATAACAACAGTTACATTTGCACACGAAATCGTCACTTATCTGTATTTTTTCTTTTTTTTTTCTTTTAATGATTCCTTTGCAGTTTACTAAGAACGGCGATCTCGTAGCAGAAATGGACGTTCTGTACTATCGAGGCATCACTCACTTTATCATAAAGGAGCAAGTGGAAGTTTCTATGATCCAGATTGAATACTATTGATTGATTCGCTGCGTACAGGAGAGATGCTTTGTGATGTAGACGGATTGTATCGCACATACTGCATACAGAAGCGATCGGCCATCAATGTTAACACAAAAATGATATTTTTCTGTCCTTTCTGCTTCTTTTACACTTTTCTAAATGGTTATAAAGTATTAGAATTTTTTTAAGTCTCGTAATCAAAACAACATTATCTTCTCTTTTCTTTTGTTTTTAATTTCAACTTGAAATAAATTATTTTTGTTACATCATCTTCATTTACTGCTTATCGTTTGTATTATCTGATCGATTAATATTTATTGTTTTTGTAAATTTTGTTTGATGATATTGCTGAAAAAGCTTAGCTTATTACTAATACATTTTTTCAGCATTAAGAAAGTTAAGAAAAATTGCTCTGTTCCTCATTCCTTTGTCTGCGTGTGAAGCTAAACAAAAAATTAGCCGCAGCACAACTTTGGAAGGGTTCGAAGCTATCTCGATGACTTTGCGTGGATTTTACTTTAACAATTCGAAGTTTAAAATATATATATATGGATCGATTGATAGTTAAATTGACCGGTGGATGGTCAATTGATCATTGGCTTGACTCATTCAGCAATCATTGATTTGACAGGTTAATTGATCATTGACTTAACTGGTTCATCGATCATTGGTTAGCTCGTTCATCAATATTCATTCGGTGGGCTCATAGACCTACTATCTGTCATTGGTTTAGCTAGTTTATTGATTATTATTTAGCTGTATCATCGATCCTTGTTCTGTTGGATTCATCTATCATTGGTTTCACGGGGTAATTGATCATTGGATTGGTTGAATGATCGACTTAGGCTAGATCATCTATCAATAGTTGATTGAAAGTTTCAATACTTGTCTAGATTCAACGTGACGAGTCTGTTAAATACACTGGTAATGTCGGCCACGCTGTTTTCCATTATACCTAAAGAAGATAAGAGAGACTGATTTTAGCGTAACAACAAGGTTC
>BLXT01007141.1:149837-167404 GCA_019648995.1 Plakobranchus ocellatus | reverse complement strand
TTATCCTTATCACACCAGGAGCCTTCCTCAAGTTTTTTTTTACACCGAATTGATGACCCAGCTGAACAGCTTCACCAATGAGTATGTGCGACTGCATGGACCCGAGAAGCCATATTTTTATAAGACTTGGAGGAGGGACATGACCATCGATGAACTCTGTTTTTTTTTGATTACTGATGTACATAAGCATAATTCAAACGCCCAGCATAGAGCTCTACTGGTCTACCTTACCTCTTTTTCATAGATTATGGGGTCGTGCTTTCATGTCCAGATTCAGGTATAAGCAAATTCAATGTTTTTTTTAGAGCTTCAAATCCATTGACAAAAAATAAACGAGACAAATTGATCGAGGTAAGATTTTAAAGTAATTGTCTAAAGATGAAATGCATGAAATTTTGGCAACCTTTTGAGCATGTTAGTGTAGATGAGAGGATAGTTCAGAATAAAGGGAGATATATATTTTTAGATAGTTTGTGAAGGATAAGCCAGTGAAGTGGGGGATGATTTTTTGAAAGGTAGCTCTGGGTGAGCCATGTGTGGCCCACCCAAAGCCTCCAAATAGTGCCTACATAATATGGGTGTGACATAATTAGTAATATATTTCAAATAGTTGTAAATGCATTGTTTTTATACTTTGAGTAACACTGATACCTCATAACATTCAACTTCATTTACGCAAGTAATTATATTACTAATATGGTTCACGTCCCTCTGGTCTTGAAGTTTTACAACCCTAACACAATTACAATAAAAATAATTACTGAGCTGATCCTTTTTGTTACTATCAGAACTTTGATAGTCAGTGTTCATTTCTTATCATAAAGAAATAATTGGGTTTCCCTTTCCACTTGTATCTACCTTCTCTGTAGAAAATCTAATAATTTGCTTATTTTTACTAATGTTTTTGGTAAATTATAATAAGTGGTAAGATTTTTGGTCATCATATCATTTCTTTCTAATGAAATTGTTTCATTTTTGGATATGTTATGTCCTTTTACATCAGCTTTCATTCTAAAATAAATTTAAAACAATATCTCTTCAAACAGTTTTTTTTTCTTCTTTGTGTATTATAAACTTTTGTTAGTTATGTTGTAAGGTTAAAATTTTTTTCTTCAGTAAAGTGATATCATTGCCCACAAAAATTGAGTAAAAAGGTTTAAATTATAACCAAATAAGGCTCTTTTAATTCTAAATCCAAAGGTATATAACAAGCTGGTACTCTGTCTGTATACAAGCAAACAATAAGAAAATAAAAGAAGGCATATGGCGATCCTTGAAATTTGGCCCAAAACCCCTGGCCTTCTGAGAGAGACAGGAAGAATAAGGAACATCAGTATGCATTGGTTTATAATCAGACAGGAAGATAAATAAAAAGGTCTAGTTTTTGAATGACTGATGAATTGGTCTGATTATAAGCACCCTTCTTCCTTTCGAGTTTTCTATGTGGACCTAGAGAACTGTGGTGTGATGTGAGTGAGATAATAGTAGAAGCAGTGGCAGAGAGGGAGAAAGAAATAGAGCATGGCTGTCAAAAATGTGTCTATTATTATCACACAGTAACTGTAGCATAGCGCCGAGAAACCAAATCTACTTGGTGAGATACCAAGAAAGTGAAATGATAAATTTTCTTATTCTTCTTTTGTTGTTGTTGTTGTTGTTGTTGTTGTTGTTGTTGTTGTTGTTGTTGTTGTTGTTGTTGTTGTTGTAGTTGTTGTTGATGTTGTTGTTGTTGTTGTTGTTGTTGTTGTTGTTGTTGTTATTGTTGTTGTTGTTCTTGATGTCGTTGTTTGTAGGAGTAAAATTTTTATTTTCTTTACATATTTCGACATCTTATACACACGCCTATGACTGTGCACTTAACAGGTGTAATTAAAAAATGGCCGGATGTATGGATCGATTGCTAGATCGAAGGATTATCTAGTCGATCTGTTTTTGAAGTGAGTAATGAGAGCGTAAACGTTCAGATATGTGACTGTATAGTCTATGACTGAGATACAATAATGAACAGAAGTAAAAGTTTTGTTCGGGTACCTGTCCCCAGTAGTTCTTTCCACAGAACGAGTTGGTCAGTCTTGGCCAGGTAGGTTGACCGTTCGCAACCTCGCACTGCAGTGTGCTATTGCCAACAAGCACAAAACCCGGGTTGCACAGAATCCTGGCCGTTTTGCCAAAGATCTCACCTGGCGACAAATCTAGAAGGAGATAACCATTGGAGAAGTTTGCCTGGCCCACATTCTGGTCGCATGGTTTGCACTCCAGATTGACTAAGGAAAGCGTCCAGGTGGCCTGAGCGTCGCAGAAAATTGTCTTCTGCACAGCGTCGTCAGGAGTTATTTGCAACAGGCCGTTTTGACAGGAAATGTTTACCGCTGAGTTATAGGTTGTGTTGTACATATCCGGCTGCAGATAAAACGCACACAAAAAAGTGAAGCAACCAGAATGAGAAAAGCAAAAACAAGTAACATCAGAAGGCAAAACTTAACAGAAATAAAAAAAGATATACGTTCGGTATTGGTTTGGTTTTTCTTTTCCTAAAATAAAAAGGTAACATCGAATTTTCAAATTAAGAGCTGAGTCGTACAAAAAATGCTAAATTCTATAGTTTATTTGCATGTACACAATCCGACATGACATGGTGTTCTGGAGAAAGCTCATGGTTGTTTTCAATCCACAGAAATGATAGCCCAATTTAAAGAAAAAGGGCATAAATTGCTATGTGAGGGATTACGTATACGCGTAATACTAAACGGCCTTTCCAATTCGTTATGTGTCATTATGAAACGTACAAGAACGTGTGCTTCTTAGTTTACAATTGCGAAAAAGATATATGTCTAGAGGTAGCCAAAGAGTACTGTTGGTGTTTCAGAAAATATTATATCTAGGTTTTTTAGATGCTCGATAAAGGATTTACATAAAATGTAAGCGTGATTACTTACAATCGATCCGTGAGAACGCGTTGTCTAGAGTGATGAGATTTGTGATTGTCATTTTTATTCGATGTAGCTTAAAAGGCAAAACGTGTGTACGTAATACTACGTGTTGTTGTTGTGTTTTTTTTTTTTATTTGTTCAAATAAATATGAGTTAGTGGTTAAATTCTTTGAATATATTAAATTGATCGGACAAAAGCAAAGGGCAAAGATGAAATGTATAAATAATGAGCCGTTTCTCTGGTCAGACCTTTTTGCTATAGATAATTAGAATTAGTCACGATTTTTGGGAGGGTAACAAGTGAACGTGAACTGGATAAACAAACTCATAACTTGAGTGTATCATTCTAGTCTAGATGTCTAAGGATAACGACTGAGTAAACTTGTAAATATGTTTTTCAAAGCCTTTACAATTTTTGGAACTGTAATTAAAAAAAAAAAAAGAAATTGAATTGCAACTTTAGAGAGATTTAGATCAATCATCTATATCATTAGTCGCATGTGTGAGTGACTCTAACACAAAGTTAGGCCCCAAGTTTATTAAATAAATCAATTCTTTACAACTGAAAAATAGTTAACAACTGAGGGAAAATTTGGGGAATTTCTTTATCACGATATGTTTTCTAATTTTTTTTCAGCAGAAAATTTAAAATTTGTTATAAGGTTGGCTGAGATAGGCGGATGTAACAGATATATGGGGAAAGGAGGTACAGAGATAGACAGAGTGGAACAAATAACTTGTCAAACAGAGTTAAAGAGGTGGGTTTATCAGGTGTCATTGAGGAACCGAGTGTACAGAAATACGCTTTCAGTTTCGCGCTTATCAAGTGCTTTCGAGGAACTGAGATACAGAAATAGACAGAGACGGAGGTGTTTAGCAGGTAACATTCAGAAACTGAGATATAGAGGTACGCGGAAAGGGTTCTGTATAGCTAGTGTCATTGAAGAACCGAGATATAGAGTTAGACAGAGTGAGAGGCGTGCTTGAGAAGTGACAATGAGGAACCGAATTTTAGAGGTAAAAAAAGAGGGGCATGTTCAGCAAGTAACGTATAGAGGTAGACAGACGAGATTTTTTTTTTTTTTTAAACTTTGAATCCTCGGGCAACCGGGCAAAATCCTGAGCAATAACCATTTTTAGACTGTATCCAAAAGACAAGAATAAATGAAACGCCATGGTGGCCGACTTCTGTTTAAAGACCTGAACTGCAGGGTAAGGCAAACGCGTACGTTTTTTCACCTGTGTTATCTATTCAATGTATACAGATGATTTCTATTGAGCAAAAGTAATGGTCTTTCAGTTATCAGCATTCGAGAATGTACAGATTTAT
Organism: Plakobranchus ocellatus; assembly: GCA_019648995.1. NCBI lineage: Eukaryota > Metazoa > Mollusca > Gastropoda > Plakobranchidae > Plakobranchus > Plakobranchus ocellatus. The sequence continues at coordinate 163,144 of BLXT01007141.1, read as the reverse complement.
AAACGATGTCAAGCTTGGGTTCATAATTAATACTACCGTATAAAGCGTGTATTTTTATTGGCTCGGACATACGTGTCAAAAAGTCATAATAATATAAAAGAGAAAAAAATAATAATAATGTAAAAGAAAACTTGTTCTACCATCAGTTTCAACATGGTACAGAGTCTGAGCAAGCACATCACTTCAAATACAGGCTAAGAAGTCACTGAAGGTGGAGAGCGATGGCTTCAACAACAACGCGACTTGCACTTACATAGGAAATGTTCGATCAAAATAATTACTGACCTGTCTTGAGAAGTTAAAAAAAATAGAGACAAAATTGCTAAGATGTTAAAGTTCAATTTTTCGCTTTTTTGCATGGATGCATAGTATGGTATAGCACAAAAGAAGGCGAACGATGAATGACAGAATCAAAGATAAGGACTTGCCGTCCAATGTGCCCCATTATTGAGAACACAGTTCAATCAAAGAGGAAATGTTTGAGTTGCTAAAAGCGATTACTGAAACTCGTGATATTTAACAGTAAAAACATTAAAATGTTTTGGGCATCTGATATGCCACGATTCACTAGGCAATTAAAAAAAAATGAAGATTAAAGAGGGAGGATGAGACTCAGAGACTTGTAACGAATCAGATGGTTGGGTAGACTGATCGAATCCTAGCCAAGTTTACTTCGAAAGGGTAGGAACAGGCTTCTTGTCAACCTCCCAAGCCACATAGCTGTACCAGTCAGTCACCATATTTCTTTTCCGATTCGAGAAATCTTAGATTATAACGTATATTTTAATTGATTAATATATATTTGTAGCGATGAGCCTCCATTCTTTGAGAACTATTTTAAGGAAGCTTTTATATCGTAATTTACATTTACAGCTATAGGGGTTTGACACAAACTGTCCTACTCTTCTCTTACCAATTGAAACTCATCCCGGTGCAAAACGACAGGTCCACAGTCTACAGGAAGACATCCAGGTACTGAGTACCAACCGTAGCTCAAGGAGCAGTACAAACTGTGAATCTGATTGCTACCATCCAAGTAAGGGTAACCTCCGTCGATGGTGTAGCCTGGCAAGCAGTGGAAAATACCTAGAACTTCGTCCTGGGAATTCGATATGCTTTCAAGTCTGGAAAATTGTGCATTTTCTACTAAGGGCGCGTTCTCTTCAGAACATGGACTTGGCATGCATTGTAACAACTCAAAGGACCAAACTTGATTTGTCATGCAAGTGTGAAAGAAAAATGACGCCGGGACCGGAGTATAACCTGGGTTACAGGCATATTTCACCACGGAGCCCACATGCGTTTCATGAGGCAAAAGCTGGGCATTAGATATATTTGGAGGCGGACCATCACAAAATAGATTAGTATTTATCAAAGCATATTCACAGAAACCATTTATAGCTGACCAAGTTCCATCTCTTAAGCAAGATGAGATTAGTGGAAAACCAGTGGTAGAGATAAATCCTTCTTCACATAGATGAACAACAGAGATTCCAAGTGGGTAACTAGGGAGAGACGGTATAGTTTTAGAGTTAGTTAGAGGAGTGTAAAAGCAGGCCACAGGCTCGCAATGTATATCAGGCTTTGACCACAGGCGGCTGCTTTCGCAATATGATTGCACATCGAGGCCAGTGTAACCCTCAATGCAAATGTAGGTCGCTGTTGCTCCAACCTGACGGGACTCATAAATTATTGTTGTGTTTTGTATCAGCGGTGGGTCGCTGCATAATGTCATGGACTCAGATATACATTCTACGATGTTAGTAGACCATTTGGCATTCTCATTGCATGTTTTCAGTGAAGATCCTGTGTGAACATAGCTCGGTAGACATTCGTACACTGCAACATCTCCGTATTGTGTGCCACTTATATGAGTAGTTGCAGTGTTTTCAATAGTTGGGGGATCTCCACAGTTTATAGGTGTACATCCAAAAGAGCCTTGCAGCTTCCACAAGCCTTCATTTGCACACTGGGCCTCAAACGGCTCTCCAGTAAAGCCGTCACTACAGGTGTAGTTTGCCTTACTTCCTTCTATGCTACTTGCATATGTCCTGACGCTATTCTCAATATGTGGAGGTGAACTACAAGTAGTTGTCGTAATAGAGACGCACTCCACCAGGAGCTCTGCCGACCACATTCCATCTGATTGACACTGGTAAAAGTCTCCACCGACAGACATGTTATCAGGGAAACATTCATAAAACACTTTGCTCTCAAAAGTGCCCGCATTTTGCAGTGGAATTGCATCAGGAACCACAGGTGGCTCACCACAGTCTACTGGGATACATTTTACTTCTGGATCACCAACCCAGGTCGTGAAAATACTTGAACATACATACGCATTCGTCCAGAGATGTTTGTAACCATCAGTGCAACTATAGAGAGCTAACGCACCTATTTCACTGGTGTGTAATTCCACATCTGCGTTGTCAATTACTGGTGGATCTCCACAGCTATCAAGGCCAACATAAATACACTCAATGAACTCACGGGTCCAATATCCATCAGCCTCACACGTTCTAGAGTTCTCATTGCTAACAAGGTAGAAATCTCGAGCACATGTGTACTCAGCCACTGCACCAACCCCTGTTCCATTGAGAAGAGTAACAATCGCATTTCGTACAGGCTGAGGATAACCACAGTCAATCATCAAACATTCAAAGAACGGGAAGCTCCAGGATCCATCAACATCACACGTAAGGACGGGATCCAAGCCTAACAGCCTGTACCCTTGTAGGCAACTATAGTGAATCGTTGTGTTCACCGTCAACGAGGCAATCCTTGTACTCAGAAGTTCAGCATTGGCAATATCTGGAGCTTGGGGACATGTTATCTCTTCACAGTATAGTTCTCTAGCAAATAAACCCTCTTTTGTCATCCATTCTCTCTCTTCATCGCATACAACTCTTTTACTAAAAGATGAATTGTTGAGGCCGAATGAAGAAAATGCCAATCCAGGGTCGCAGGTATAAAGAGCTGTGCTGTTAACGGTGGTTTCGCTATAGGAGACACGAGCCGAAGGTACTGCTGGAGGAAACTTACAATGCCATTGCTCGCAAACAAGTGCTGTTTCTGTCCACTTGCCATCCTCGCCACAAGTCCTGAAACACGATGAAGATTTAGAATAATCAACATATAATTTTGTATTATTGGTAAAAAAAAAGTAGTAGTAGTAGTAGTAGTAGTAGTAGTAGTAGTAGTAGTAGTAGTAGTAGTAGTAGTAGTAGTAGTAGTAGTTGTAGTAGTTGTAGTAGTAGTAGCAGTAGTAGTTGTTGTTGTAGTAGTAGTAGAAGTAGTAGTAGTAGCAGTTGTAGAAGTAGTAGTGGTAGTAGTAGTAGTAAAAAAAAAGTAGTAGTAGTAGTAGTAGTAGTAGTAGTAGTAGTAGTAGTAGTAGTAGTAGTAGTAGTAGTGGTAGTAGTAGTAGTAGTAGTAGTAGTAGTAGTTGTGGTAGTAGCTGTTTGTTGTTGTTGTTGTTGTTGTTGTTGTTGTTGTAGTTGTTGTTGTTGTTGTTGTTGTTGTTTTGGTGATGAATATGCCGATGTTGGTGGTGATAATAATAGCAATAATGTTAGCAGAACAAAATAAAAACTATGGCATGAGTTTTATGGTTACTTTCCATCTCAATCTCTCTCTCTCTCTCTCTCTCTCTCTCTCTCCTTCTCGCTCTCAATCTCTATCTGTCTCTCTATTTTTACCTCTCTCTCTCTCTCTCTTTCTCTCTCTCTATCTTTCTCGCTGTCTTTCTCTCTTCACTCTCTCATGCTGTTTATGTTTAAACTACTGTGATTTATTCCCACCTTATCAACTCTCCAGAGCCCACACGATAGCCATCGTCACAGCTGTAAGTCACCACGTCACGGAACGTCGTGCCTGTTTTTGAGAGCGTGGCATTGTCCACTGTTGGCGGCTCCCCGCAGTCTACAGGCGCGCAACCTATGTCGCCTTTTCCACTCCAAACCCCAATGTCCTCATTACACATTAAATCGTAAGTATCGTATGAAGTAATAATGTAGCCAGATTCACATGCGTACTGAACTCTGGCAGGTCTCTCTGCTGGAATTTCCCAAGTGGAGTGGTTAACATTCGGAGGGACATCACAAGCGCTGCAGAACAGACTGGGATCTCCGAGGCCTTCCATTGTCCAGTTGCCTTCAACGCAGGTCATGACAATGCTAGTGTTTTTCAGAGACTCAGACGATGCTGGTATTGATATGTGATTGTCCTGGCATGAAAATCTCACGCTGGCTCCGTGACCGTAGCTGTCACGTGAGTTTTCCACGTCTGGATTGAAGACCGTGAATTCTGGCAATGTTGGGGGATCACATACTACAGGCTCACACATCACATCCTCCTGTGACCAGTTGCCATCTTCGTTGCAGGTGCGCGTGGAAGCAGGCGATGCAAGACTATGGCCTCGGTCACACGTATAAGTGACTTGGGATGGGAACCTATGACCTGTCCCTGTTACAGTCGCATTTCCAACGTGTGGTGCTGCACCACATTCTACACCAACACACATTATAATTTGGTTACTCCACGTTCTTGTCGACAAGGAACATGTGCGATTAGTAATATCTGAAAGTATGATGAGAACATTCAAACGATTAGAGTAAAACATTTTGCTTTCTTCTAAGCACAAATCTAATGCATTTCAAACGCATTATGAAAGATAATGGTGATTTTGCAGATACATGAAGTTGACGGTTTCATTCTTCTGTGTGGATTTTTTACAGTATTTAGTAATTGAAACAAGCGAATTTAGTCCACTCGTTCAAATGTTTTCTGTTTCATAATCCAAAGAATATAAAAGGCTTTTTTTTATCATTTTTGGAGAAAGGTTTATTTAGAAATATGTTCAGTCTCTCTTCAAGATATGCTCTACTTACATATTTAATAAATTTCAAAGCATTTACAGCTGGAACGATTAAATTGTTCATGTTTGAGTCTACCAAAGGCAGGTAACTTTCATAAACAATTCTCTCAATCTCATGATTTCATTGTTTTTAATATTTTTTTATTATTTATTTTGATCCGGGTAGTTGAAAAACCAATTACAAAGCACTGTGAGAGAGTAAAATTGTCTACAAAGTTTCAAAAGTCTCCTTCCAAATATTCACTCGATATGCTTTTCCAATCTAAGGTATGTCTTTAAATAACTGAGATTTAAAAAAATAAAAAATTAGTTTCGTCTCACCCTCATCAAAAACATATCCAGCATCACAAGTGTACTGCGCCAAGAAGCCATCGGCTGTCAGTGTGTATGTTACTGTGCTGTTCACAACAGATGGCGCTGTACCGCAGGGGACAGGAACACACTCCAACGACACGGGCGACCACTCTCCGTCATCTTGGCATACTGATACGGAATCGTTTTCTGCACCTACCACTGCTGGTTGCTCGCATGTATATACAGCCTAAAATCAAGGTTTAAAAGAAGGTCAATGAAAATAATATAAGAATACATTTTGTATTTACACTCAGTTCTTGAACAAAAATTTCTAATCCGTTTCTTAGGATAAAGTTCAAGGTTTTTCCTCTCTTTTGATACTTTGTGTCTCCAGCCGCAGAAAACTGAATTTTTAGTGCTTTTGCTGAATATCCTTATTAATATAATAAATACTGCTCTTGTTGTGGACTTAAAAAAAATTATCCTTTCTTTCAATCATCTCTTATGTAAAGGTACGCTTGCGTTTGAAGGGTCAGTCTGAATATGTCACTTTGAAATACCGGAATGGAATTATTCGATTGTCAAATCATAACATCTCTAGGGAGCAGCTCTAGTAAGCCTAATTTTACATCAGTTTAAAATTTATAAGTAAAAAAAAACGCAGATCTTACAGTAGCACCGACTGCTGTTTCATCAAACAAAGCGGCTGCGGCATCTAGAGGCGGGGGCTGACCACATTCTGTCTTTTCGCACGTTTCATAAGATCCAATCCAATTTCCCGTTTCGTCACAAGTCAAGGTGAATCCTTCCAGAGGGGAGAAACCCTGTAGACATGTAACGTTAGCGTCCTTTCCAAAGGTCGTTGCTGTATACATGATGTGGCTAACATTGGCCACAGGTTGTGGCTGGCCACAGTCTACAGGGTCGCACCTGAAGTTGGCAGCAGAGCTCCAGGCGCCGTCCGCTCGGCACTGGGAAGTGTAGCTGGAACCCACGGGTTGAATGAAACCTATAGATTGGTTAAGAGAGTGGACAGGACGAAAATATAGCCAGGGAAATTTAGTATAAAAAGATAATATAGGCAATGGAGTTATCTAATAACTTTAAAGATAATAGTATTAGAGTGTTTTTTCTTTCTAGATTAAGGACAGAAAGATTGGATCCAAAATGGTTCGGATAAACGGGTTTTTCAAAACATTAAATGATACGCCCTTTCTCTCCTGACGCGAAAATGAATAGCGCACAGTAAGCCGAAAACGCTAAAAAAAAATTTAATGAGGGTATTAAAGATATGTTATGCACAATTTGATAATCATAATGAAGGGGAAAATGTGTGTTTATTTCATAATATCATACTCTTAAGGACATGATTTAACGCGTCAAGAAAACTTGTATCCTTAAGATTACAGTGAACATCCTGTCAGATTGCAAGACTAGCAACTAACAAACCTGCAGAACAAGTGTACACGGCCTCAGCACCATAAGTTGTGTCCAACTCTTGAGCACTCAGCCCGGGAAAAGCGCCATTAAAAGACCTTGGGGTCACTGTTACCTCCATGTTGTCCACTTCTGGTGGCAGACCACACGTGACCACTGAACATGAACCAGGAAGAGGTGACCATTGACCCGTGTCACCCTCACATGTGATCTTTATCTGGGCGATACTGGACACTGCTCCGGCTAAGCATGTATAAGTGACCTCAGAGTTCACTGTTGTACTGAAGCCGCTAGGCTAAATTGATGTTAAAGATTTCTCAGTTGCATGAAAATGGAAGGTTTCTTATATACTCATTAACAACATGTAATGATGTTTCTGTGAAAAAGCGCAAAGAGAAACAATTAAGTGAAAACATAGAGTTGTACCCCTATGATATACGCTACCCACGTTTTCATCCTATTCTTTTGGATTTTTCTAATGAATTTTGATCAAGCAAGAGTACCCCTAGATCTAAATACAAGATTTTCGAAATACCTTTAAAAATCTTGTGAAAAAATAATAAGATTAATATTTTTTTTCGAAACCTTTGTGAAATTGGAATAGCACTTATCTATAAACATACGACAAAACTTAGTCATACTGAAATCCTCTCACCTGGCGAGGATAGCGCTCAAAAGTAGGCTTAAAGTAACGTGTTTATTTTAGTGCTAAAGTTCAGAGCACGGGCATAATATACTCTGATGTAAAGAGCAATGTGCAATATTAATTTAAACGAAACGTGAGTAAATACAAGATTTATCTGCAGCTGATAGAAAATCCTTCAATTGCTCGGAGACATTTTTCTTTGAGTTCCAACAAAGTATAGATAATTGTCTTGGGGAGAGCAGAAAATTCCATTGGCTGCAATTAAAGGTCTCCTAAGTTTAAGTACGATTTTCTACGGCTGTGGTTGCCCTCATCAATGAATACAGTCATCGTGTTTGTCATTTCAAGTGTCTTGCAAAATAATATTTAAACTTAAACTGCTGCCACGTTTAAATGCTTTGATCCATTAATCGTTGCCTAAAGTGTGGATGTCGCAAGAGAAAAAAAAGAATATACGAGTACAAAACCCTTATAGAGCCTATCTGCCCATGGCGGATTCACAAACATCATATTTATCATGCCTTTTAGTGTCAGACCTAGGTAGAGTTCCTCGCTATCTCTAGCGGAGTTAAAGGCACAACATCGCCATGCCTTTTAGAGTTAGATCGAAGTAGGGTCCCTTCCTATCCCTAGTGGAGTAACAGGTACAGTCTCGCCATGCCTTCTAGGGTAAAGGTAAGCTTAGAGTCTTTTGGATGTTGCAGTTTTAAGTCATAAATTGAAGCATTGAAGAATATCGTGGAATCTAGTAAATGTAGACCGTTACATGCACAAACGCTTTATTATTTACATATATATTTTTTGTAATGTGACGGATGGTACTTTGTTTTTCTTCTTAAAAGTTATTATAAGGAGGTTACGGTTAAATCTAAGGCATTTATATATTTTCGTGAGGCGCCAATAAAACTCCAAAAGATATGAATGCATGAATGTTTCCCACAAAGTTTTATGAAGGCATAATATGTTCAGATATTATTTTAAAAGCCAACAAAATTCACTACAAATTTAGGATCTAATCACTTAAAGAATTTCAGACACCAACGAACTCGGTCTCTTCTTTGCAGTATTACGGAAAATAACAGGCAAAATGACATTAAAAATTTAGTACGTAAAATTTCTTTTGCATAAAATACCTCTACGAAAATTAATGGGTTTGGCTTACAATAAACAAGCTGAAAGCGAAAGTGTAACGCCTATACAAACACTAATTGGGCGCCTATAAAATCCACAAATATATGGATCTGTTAATGTTGCGCATGTTTTAAAAAGCAACAATTTTTTTTTTTAATTTTCAGATTTATTGCTCCAAGAGTTTAAGACATTAGGCTCTTCTCGGCAGCGTTAGCTGCATGCCTGAATTTTACAATGTGACTGTAGAAATTTTAGCATATATGGGAAAACTGGGATTTAAAGCTTTGTGGTCAATTTTTAAAAATATCTCTAGGCAAAATTATGGAAAACAGCAATAGGTTTGGGTACTTAAACAGCTTTGTTTTTCTTTCTTTTTGTGGTGGGTTCATGAGCAAAGCCGACACAAATTAAGTAGCAAGGATTATGAGCTGCAAAAAAATGCACCATTTGCACTAGGTCCCCGCCACCTTGCATGAGTGACCCTGGTCAATGACCCAACCATAGTAACAGACCTAAGCCAGCCTTCATGTAAGATATCATCGGAGCTTCGGCGTGCATTCTTCCAGGGGGATTCAAAGGCGCCATAATTGTCATAGGTTTTAGAGCAACAGATTATATCTTGAATTCCTTCTAAACCATGGTGGAATCTTAGGTTTACATAGTCATGCGTTTTAGAGTTCGATCGTGGTAAAGTCCCTCCAAACCTTGGTGGATTTATATGTCTATATAGACATACTTTTCGGGTTTAGGTGGAAGTAGTGTGCCCCAAAAAATTTGGGGGATTTATAGGTCTATCTAGCCATTATTATCTTTTGAAGTTTAATCTAAATAGGGCGCCTCCTATACAATGGTAGATTTATAGTCGGAGATATCATATATTTATACTTTTTAGGGACAAAATGTAATGTTATAGTAATTTCCAATTTTGGTATATTCATGAGCACCACATTATTATGCCTTTTAGTATTAGGTCTAAGGTTATAGAGCTTTCCTTTTGGGGTTAGATCTATGGTGATGGCGCTTTCTCTATCCTTTGTGGACTCTGGGCGTACATTCTACCTTGAAATTCTCTACGTCATGTATAACATTGGTGACGAAGCTGGTTAGGCCTCCATATCTACTTTTCATTATTGATATCCTTCAAATCTTTAATCATGATCATTCTCAAAAGTTTCACGCAAAGCTTACGCTCTAAGTTTGCCTTTAGAAATGGTCTAATGATTTCGACGCCTAATTTTTTCAAAGCTTCGTTTATAGATTTGATAGTATAAATAAGATAACGCGAGCCCAAAATCTACGAAACAACATGCAAGTTAAAGATGGTCACATAGAACGTAGAGGTGCTACGAATGTTGGGAGCTATCTTCTCACCACAGCGCCGTGCAGAGAGGGCGGCGCGCCACAGTCCACAAACGTACATGTCACATCAACATCAGACCAAGCACCAGTATTGCGGTCACAGGTGGTGATGTGGGATGTGCCTCTCCGGAAGTAGCCGTGTAGACATGTGTAGACTATAGAGCCGACACCGTCAGAGTGGGCTTCACTGTTAGGGATGTGTGGATGATCTTCTCTACAGAACACAGACACTGGTGAGGCGTTGCGACAGTTGAAATGTTATATAAACGAAATACGTTAACTAGTTGCAATAGAATTTTTTTACACTATATCTTTGTTTTTTAGTGTAACATGATTTTGACGTTGTGGTTTAAAAGTCAATATCATGTTTTTAAGAGTTGTATATTTTTTTGACATGCTTTTAGACTGTCTCATATCGAACGAAGGTATTTGGCGGGTGTGCTTGTATGTGTATGTGTGTGTGTGTCTGGTTTACCTTTTTTCCGTCAATGCTATGACGATGACGTACCGATTATGTGATCCTGTTAATGGGTTACATAAAAGTAAAAATTATTTCTTTTACTGAGAAGTGAATAAGTTAAGTGATTTTAAAAATGTTCGGCTTCTAAAGAAGATACACTGAAATAATAAAATTGTTAAATACAACTTAATAACAGATTTAGTGAAAAAGTCAAGAAAGCTCGCAACAGAAGGGGTTCTCCGTGAGCTTATACATTTCCGAAATGAAGAAGTTGTAAGGTGACAATGATATTAACCTGCAACTTTTGATAAGTTGGTGATTTGTCCTAAGACTTGTCGCAAATTGAGTAATGATCTATCGAAAATAAAGTAGCATTATTTTAGAGTTTGTGGTGAAACTAAGGTTTACAGTAACTTGTCGTTGTAAGTCGATCAAGTGCTTACATTTCTAGATGGGGTGTGCAGTTTTGTATGATATTACCCTATTCACAATCATGAATGAGATAGATTAGTCGATAAATAAAAGTTCAATATAAAATTTAAGGGGTCTCCGTTGCATTGTCTTCTTCTTTTTTTGCTGTTTGAAGCAAACGACTGAGTAGTATCACGTACCTCTATAAAGAATGATGGTATACCAGTTTGCCATGATAATTAAATCACAATTCCTGCCACATTACTGAAGCTTATTTGGAACTCGAAACCCTATGTTCATCACACGTTGAAATATTTGTATGCAGTACAGGATAGAAATGATGGAGATAAAGTGGAGAAACCTAATTTATTTATAGTCTCTCAACAAAACAACAAAGAAAGGGTGGACAAGCTAGAGATCTCAGGTGGTACTAATAGTTCTAGACAACATGGATGGCTCATTTTAAAACTGAGATTTAAAAACCGTTTTATACCTTCCAAAGCGTTCACGAACTACAGTAGGCTTATTTAAGTGAACTTATTTTATTTCCATATAATTTGTTGGAATTTGACTGGAATTGCATCTACATGATCAAATACAGCTGTTCGTTTGTTCGTCATTTTAAAAATAGATCTTGGATTTTCCGATTTATCGCTAAATTTCTGTTGGAAAAGAATAAATTAAAGCAACGCTGATATCCATCACACAGTCTAGCTGACTTACTATTTTTAACGAAATAAACATTTGTTTTCTTTTGCTTTCCTCGTTTAACAAATTTCACCTGTATAAAACTTAGGCAGAAAGCATAAACTTAAACTAAGCCTTCGAATCTTTAGTCAGTACAACACTATATTGTTCTTGCACCTCTTACATGAATACTCCAACAGCCTTATCTCGAAGCTATATGAATTCCTCTAATTTTTATAAAATTGTTTTTCCCAATTTTTGTAAATGATCCGAATCTAATAGCATCATTGTTGAAGGAAATATTTCTGAACAGGATTGTAAGATACTTACTCAGTGAAATGCATACATAAGAGGAAATGCTTTTCACTGGATTACACATCTCTGTCTTGCTACATGGTCTATTGTCACAACCATACAGGCGTCTCTGCAAGAATACAGTGATAGGTACCATAGGGTTAAAAATATACACGAGACTGCGGAGAGGAAATCTATTGTGTTTGAACTAATAAGTCACCTCATGCATGATGTGAAAGAATGAAGCGACCCAGTGTCAAAGGGCATGAAATTAAGTGATAGAAAGCATTGAGCAATTGCATTGTTAAAAGAAAATGAATATTTGCAACTTCATGAGAGACAAAAGGTGACTAAAAACAATAATTTGTATTTAAATAATTGTTGTAGTATCAGTTAAGCGGATTGAAACAGAGATGTAACAGTTGATCAAATTATATTTCTTGTAAAACTTAAGCAACAGAGAAAAATCCGAGATGGATAATCCCCTTCCACAGATTTAGGAAAACATCTTTTATATCTTTTATGTGATAAATTATAATGACTGCAGCATGTATTCTTTATCATAGTTTCACGATGAATAAAAAAGAAGGACGGCAAACACTTAAATCTGATTGTGATCAAGTAAGAGGAGGCACCATTTCTTTAGACCATACTAGTTTCATTAAGACTTCCTCAAGACGAAAGTGGTTAAAAAAAAGAGACTAAAATTTAAACTATTGTGTTGGTTATGATGTGAGCAGGGGAGTAAAAGTGCATTAATTTAGTTATTAATGATACAGTCATGTTTAACTACTTACTTCTGTATCTTTCATCTTGGCTTCACTCATGTCAACAGCCAGACTTCCTCTTTCTGACACAGTCCTATACACTTGCTGACCTTCCTCCATATGGTACAGTAGACATCTCCTCTGCTCTTGTTTAAATGTCACCGCTGAGCATGCGCGGAACAACCAGCACATCCGGAGACATTGTCTGGTGTTGGAGGCCGTTTGATCAACAAGTGTCTCTGACCCAGTGATTTTGCTTTCAAAATCAGCTTGCAAATTGTCCCAACCTTTAATGTAAAATTCGTTTATAAATTGACCCTTCGCGGCAAAGAATGTCGCAATAAGAACTATAACATTTGAGTGTAACGTCAAGGCATCTGGCGTGGTTACTTTAGAGTTGACACACTCAGAGTTCAGAGCAATGAACACGAGACAGGCCACAGTGCAAGTGCAAGCCCAGGTCTTCATCTCGCTCACAGATGATCATTCCAAACCCCGGCAGGACACAGAATGGTCACAGCTGTCTCTAAAAAAATTCTAATGTTAGTCGAAAAAGGAATCTGAACATACGTCCTATCGAGATTTGATCAATAACTTTATTCAGGTTCGTGAACATATATAAAAAATTACACTTGCCTCTACAAGCAGGGATGTTGAACACATTGAAGGTCAAGAACTTGTATACCAAGTCTTGGATTCTTCGGCGCTTTACCTATTTCACCAACATAAGCAGTAGAAAGCAGTTACTAATATGCTACGTTTCAATGTGTTAAATACTTATAATAAGCAGAATCTAGTATATTGGTAAACTTTTCCTGCCGCTTTTGTTCTTAGAAACACATTGCCCATGAAGAGTCAAGTACCAGAGTATAATGCTATAAAATCTCTGAAAATACCTGCTGTAGTTGATAAATGAATGGAAAGGTTTTTTTTTTTTTTTTTTTTTTA
>BLXT01007141.1:61175-72656 GCA_019648995.1 Plakobranchus ocellatus | reverse complement strand
ATCTATCTATCTATCTATCTATCTATCTATCTATCTATCTATCTATCTATCTATCTATCTATCTGTCTGTCTATCTATCTCTCGGTCTCTACCTTGACGACATTTTTTCCTCATATGTTAAAATAATGTTCTTAATTGGGGTCTCTTGGAATTGGCTCCCTGATATTTGTTTTTTGTTTTTCGTTTTTTGTTTTTTGTTGTTGTTTTTTTTTTTGCTTTTTTTGCATTGCAGTTGCTTTCCTCAATCTTAAAAATTAGGATCTGCACAAGCGCTGATTATATTATTTGCTTTTCTTAATTCCTGTTCCTTCTCCCAACGACCTTTTTCCTCCTGTGGACTCACGCACGCACACACACATACACACACACACACACACAGACAAATAGTTTAAAGGACATAATGCCTACACAAAAGCAGTGCCTATGTTCCAATTAAAAATCAGGATAGACTGTTTAAGGATTTTAGATCTAGATACAGATTCTAGGTCTATTCGACATTGAGATTTTCTTTTCATCAGTGCATTATTGTTTGTACATTTTTGTTGCACTACACAGATGCTTTTTAACGTGGGACACAAAAAGATGGGCCCATAGCGTTGTAAACAGCTATTAAATAGTCAAAAGCAAAGGACAGTTCATCTTTTCTCATGTTTAAACAATTTGAAAAAGTAAAATATGCCTTTTCAAGTTTTTAAGTCATCCCATCATCTATTTGTTCTAACATTTTGTAGCTCTACGTAATTTGATTTTCGAATACTTAATGGAAAAAATGTCCAAGTCTTAGATTATACATTCACTTACATGTATCCATTCATACCTGTATACATATATAAATAAATATGTGTTCAAGCCACAGCTGCTTTCAATCAAACATTGTTTATGACAAAGTTAAGCGACAAGACCCTACTGTATGTTCGTTCTAAAAAGGCGCCTTGAATTTGAATATGAAGTTTGATTTTCCATAACATTTAGTCAAGTTGATACAGAGGCACTTTCGAAATATAGTATTTACCTTTACTATTCTGTTGCTTTTCAGGCAATCAAATAATACAGGTGTCAGCTTAGAAAAGATTGTCCATGGTGAATTTAAACCTCAGCAGGTGAAAGCTTAAAAGCTTATATAGCATCGCTTATATATTGTTTCAATGGAGGTTTTTTCCTGGTGATCTATTTTTGTTTTAAGAGAAACTATTCTTCCAAAGTATCCTTCATATTTGCTCATAAAAAAACCTATCAAATTTTACATTGTTTTAAGTGCAAAACATCCGTCTTATGTGCTTTCATATTAAGAAAAAAGATTTTACACTACCTGCATGATTGAAAGTTTAAAAGGATTTTTGGTGATTCGGTTGAGATCGTCTTTTTTTTTATACTCCTTTTTTATGCAAATTTTTCTTTGTCATCGTTCGACAGATAGATAGACCCTTTGTTGGTGTAACTGTTTTATTCAATAAAACCAAAATGGTATAGACTAACTCGACATTCAAACTGATTCCACATCAATTTTCTCTGGTCTGATCAATAAAAGTTCCCTTTTTTTTATTTCATTTTCCTAAAACCAAGCGCAGAGATAATACTTCTTTAAAAAGCTGCAATCTCTTAAACAAATATATTAAATTATTTTCTATCAAAGATGCCTTCCTCTAAAAAAAAAAATAAATAAGTAAGTAAAAAGGAAAAATTCTATTTAAAAAAAATAAAAAAAACCCACTTTTGTGCGGATTAAATACCACGATATTTTTTTTTCTACCACCGAATTAAAAAGAAAAAGTACGTTTTGCAAATAAGCCCAATATTTCGCGACAACAGGCTAAATATACAACTTTTTAAAATCTCACAATGAATTCGATGTATATTTTAGATTTCTGATGATACCTAATAACTATGCACCTTAATCTGCGGCAAATTTTCCTCTCTTAGATTTTTAATTTTTTTTTTTATTCATTCCATACTTTGTAATCAGTTGTCTACTTTACCTCACACGTTGTTTTTGATCAACGCTAGTATCATTTTCACTTTAAACAAAATTGTTTTAATATTTCTGTGAGTAAAGCTAATAATTTTGCTAGAAATTGTAAGCTTTTATTGCACCCCTGCACAAAGTTTTATTAACGTAATATGAAGATTAAGATAGATTATTGTGTACGAAAGAGCGCGTGATTTTCTTTGTGTGTGCATGTGGTCTTTGCTAAGATAAAATTGATTAATTTTCTTTAAAAAATTTAATGCGAATCATGCCGATTCCATGGTGCATTTTTTTATGAAAAAGATTGTGATTATAATTAACTTTAAAGCTTACAATTCAATAAATTGCGTTAAATCCTAATACCGCGATTGAAGATCAAAAGACTCACGTTAGAAAAAATGAAATAGAATAATTTCTATCGTGCCCGACATAAATGTGTCATTGACCATCGGATAAAGGACAGTCAAATTTGTACGTAAAAATATGTTTGCATGCAGGTGGGTGTGAATAAGGAAAGGGGGTGGGGGTGGCGCGCAGTAAACAGGTTAGTGCAATCACGTATTAAAAATATACATATTTCACTAATCCTTTTTTTATGATTTAGTAATTTTACGTCCAAGGTTATAAGAGTGCCTATCTCTCACAAGAGTGTCTATTCTGATTTGCACCTCAGTTTTAGGTTTGCTATTCTCACTAAATAATTCACTTTTAAAGACGTCCATTTCTGACAATATCGGTTTATCTCCAACTTTCAGATCCATATTTCTGCCTTAATTCTTTTTTCCTTACCGAGAAGAATCTTCATTTTCCTAACTTTGATTAAGATCTGTAGCAAAATGGTTAATACCTTTTCAACCCACGTTAAAATTATTTTTCTTGCTTAAAAAAGAGATTGTTTTTTTTTTTTCATATTTCGTCATCGATCAACTGGCTACTTAATGGAAATAGAATTTTTATGCTTTTGCGATATAAGTTTAAAGCAATATATTGAGCATAATACAAAAAACATTTCTGATATAACTGAAAAAAACTCTTAATACGATTCAACAATTTCTATCGACAGACTTCTTATGTACCTCATTTCATATTTGTTTATATCATGTCTCTCTAATGCAACACGCTGTGAACATTGGGACGTTTGGTAGGAAGGTAGGCTCTGTGTAAACAATAAGAATTAATTGATGTTTAATTTATTTATTTTTTCTGCTTTTTTCAGATAATTGGCAGTCGAATTGTCTAAACTCAAATCAAAACATTTGCTCCCTCAAAACTGTAATTCAGGTTAAATTTAAAAACAATATAATACAGTTATAATACAGTCTTCAAAGAAAGGCCAGATTAAGTAGCAGTAAAATTTTAATTAGGACAGAAAAGGAATGAAGTTGTAACTATAAATAATATGAACGAAAAAAGGAGTAGAAGATATAGTAATTATAAAATTGACAGTAGTAGTAGTAGTAGTAGTAGCAGCAGCAGCAGCAGCAGCAGCAGCAGCAGCAGCAGCAGCAGCAGCAGCAGCAGCAGCAGCAGCAGCAGTAGTAGTAGTAGTAGTAGTAGTAGTAGTAGTAGTAGTAGTAGTAGTAGTAGTAGTAGTAGTAGTAGTAATCGTAGTAGTAGTCGTAGTAGCAGCAGCATAACAGCAGAAGCAGCAGCAGCAGCAGCAGCAACTACTATTGAAATAGCAATTTTGCTTTAAGGAAGTGTCAAACGTTGAAAAAAAATGGTCCAAGGAAAAGGACGAACAGAAGATATTCGAAATAAAAGAAGGCAAAAGATTTTGGGATCAGAAGGGTAGAATGAAAAAGTGCAGTTCTATACAAGATTTTTTTTTTTTGGTTTGTTTAGCAGATTTTGCTATCAAAAGGTTTTAAACATGATATAGTATTATCTCTCTCCAGAATTGTGATCAGTAGACATATGATTTGCTTTAAAATCATTATAATCAATTTCCGAGGCATATTCTGAAAGATTGCTGGAAAAAAATGTTCCTGCATTCAACAGAGAAAGACAACACTACTCATTATCCTGCACTGGATAAAATGACAGATAATCCTTTTCATCTGTGGGAAGACTACAGTAAAGACTCATCCATGCTTACTTTACCCAGCGGATTTTTGAACGATGAAGAATTTCATATAATTCTTCTATTCATTATCTACACATCGCAACTTTTAAATATTTGTGCAATAATTGCAAACAGTTTGAGTATAGCAGTGTTTTTAAAGTTGGGATTCTCGGAGCCCTCTAATATTAGCCTTACTGCCTTGGCTATTTGTGATTTCACATTGGCGGTGCTACTTACCTGGACCAACTTGTGCTTCTGGCTGAGCTATCATAATGTCCATCTGCCCTTTCATGTCGTCAATGTGACTGCTATTTCTGGCAGTGCTCAGTGGGCGTTCCTCAGCAGTACCGTAGCATGGATTACAGCTTTTATCAGCTTCGAAAGATGCCTTTGTATCCTACTTCCGTTAAAAGTGAGAAGACTCATCACACCAAGAAGTACTTTTATAGCCATGCTTACAATTATTCTACTCACTTTTTGCCCATCGTTTTTCATTTTCATAAGGCATAAATTTGTATGGGTATTCAATCCATATTTGAACGTAACCATTTTGAATACTATTCCCGTGAACAGCGAATTCGCGATACTATTTGAAAAGTTATCTATTGTTATTTGTGGAGTAATCCAGCCACTTTTGGCATTTTCAGTCATGCTAATTTGTACTATGCTTTTAGTTGTTCAGCTGAGGAAAATATCTTCCTGGAGACTGTCGGTCACGTCTGCCAAAAGTCAGCTAGTAAAACCTGAAGAAAATCCTACAGCAAGTTCATCTGCCGCGGAGGCCAGAATTTCTCAAAAAGAGGAACGTTTAGTCAGAATGGTTGTAGCAATAGCTACTATATTTATTATGAGTTATATTCCATCTTGTATTGGGCTAATTTGTTATGTTGTCTTCGATGAATTTAACCGTTTGGGTGTTTACGAAAGACTATCTATAGTGTCTGGTTATATAATCTCTTTGGGGCAACCTATTAGTGGAAGCGTCAATATTTTAATCTACTACAAAATGGCTTCTAAGTTTAGATCAGCTTTCCGTCGCCTTGTACGTCTGGATCGACACGAACAAAACAGACATGCGCTGGAATAGCCCTTAACAATGTTCTCATTTGCAATGAGTAACGTCACGTCTACAGGATGAAATGTGTTTATCAATTCAAGCGGCTGCTTTAAATTGATCTAACAATGCAAAAACCTGCAGATTAGAGAGAGAGAGAGAGAGAGATACAGAGAGAGAGGCAGAGAATGAGAGAGAGAACATTTTAAATGTCTGAAAATAAAACCGTCTTGATTTCATAGATAAAAATAGCCATGTTAACAAAGAATTTAGAAAAATGAGAGTTTTTTTTACGGTTCAGATCACACTGTTGCCCTTGTTCTCCTGTTATTACTTTGTGTATGTAAACCATGTGTACTTCGGTATACCTATATAAATAATGTTTTTGAATCGGCATAAAGACTGCATCTTGAATATAAGCAATTCTTTATTCCTCATACTAGGCAAAATAATTGAGTCTGTTAACCAAAATAAAGCATCACCTTAGATATTCCAGTCTTAAAGCATTAGATGACTCTGAAATATTTATTAACTGGACCGCATTTTAAATATCGTTTAATACTAGCATTATATGACTAAACAATACAAATATCGAACGAACGAAATAAAGGAATAAATAAAACTGATCGCATCATGTTTCATAACTCTATAATAAATTAAAATGATATATATTCTTGGTTAGGTTTCATAGCTCTTTTTTCTTTGTGTTTCAACTTTTGTAATCTTATTGTTTTGCTTAGCACATGAAAAGAATATTTTAAAGTAATTAAATTGTATTCAAATTAAAGTAAACAGGTTTTACCATTAGATCATGTAAAAGAATTGTGGTACAAAGCCCGCTCACTTTCCTTTTGATTTTAGTACCTTTGTTCCAGTACTTTATTACTACTTTATGATTCCAAGATTGAAATCACTTTGATCGTATTTTTAATTAAATGCTTGCTTGTGATTGGTAATCCAGGCTTCGTAATAAAAAAATGATGAAATAAAGGATATAGATATGTAATAAGATTGCTGGGCAGCGTTAGACTGTACTTTATAACTGTTGTGGTCTAGGAAGAAACAGCAAAGACATGTAACCTAATAATACCTAATTGACACAACGCATGAAAACTGTGTGTAATATTTGTCCTCACGTTAATCACAGTTGTAATTGTTTAGCGTGTAGGCCAACCTTTCTAGTGTTCCCGAATTCCAGAGTAACCAAGTATTCACAGAGCTTTTAGGAAGAAAATTATGAAGTTTCTTTCGTACCATCTCAAGTAGTGGCCATATAGTGGGGTTTTTTTTTTGTTTCTTTATTTCCAGAAATTCTTATGCCGAAATTTCAGTTATGGGGTTCCAAAATGGCTAAGCGCATTGCCTTGGTATTCAAATTAGCTTTTTAAAATAAAAGCTTGATACTTTTAACTGTTGGGAAAAGAGAATTTTAAAAATTAGCCTTTTGATTCGATGACTCGCATGCATTTGTCATTTTGATATATGAGGTTGCCAACATCATTATTTAAGTCTCAGAATTGCGATCTACTTAAATCATTATTAATGTCTGCTGAATCGTTTCCTTGGAGAAGGGGGGGGGGGAGGGTGGAGGTGTCGGTGGCCCAGTCGACAACAAACTCCCTGGGATCTGCACGGACCCTCTGTCCCGGTTCTAGCCCCTCCATTGATGCCCTGGCCCCACAAAGGGCCTGAAAACCTGAGATTACTTTGATGTGGACATGCTATACAAAAAAAAAAAAAAATACATCGTGTCCTTGGATACACAATGTACATATCTGCAGAGATCAAATGCTTCTTCTACGTTTCCTTGTTTTTGCGATTTTAATAACAATAGTGTCTAAATTGTTTGGACGATCTTAGAAAATGAGGTGCTGAAAGCCAATCAGTTAGAAGAACGACTTGTTTGCTTACCAACGCTCGTAGTGCAACATTTATTCATAATGATTCTACTGTTAGAATATTGCAATAACTATTCGCCAATCCGTATTTATGTTATCTGCTTTGTTGAGGAATTATTACGCATTTACTGAGCTGAATATATCGTAAGATATCTATCCGTTTGATTATAAATGGTTTTTTGTATCTGCATGCTCTGATGTTAATAGCATATGTTGGTAAAGTATGTCTTTAAATGTGGACTCTGAGAAATGGAAGAAAGCCGCTTTCGGAAAAAGCAAAGCTAACAAATCTTCCCAAAGTATGGAAACATGTCCAGGCCTAATGAGTTGCTCTTATTATACAGCATACGTTGATTCTGTGCTGTGTATGCTGCTTAGTCAATCAGGTATTATCTTTAGATTACATGACTTTGCTCTTTTTCTAGACCATCAGAATTATAGAGTAGAGCCTAATGCTGCCCAGCAATCTTGTGAGAAATCTATATAATTACTTTCTCGTTTTCTGACAAAGCCTAGATTACCAATCACAAGCAAGTATTTACTCAAGATTATGGTCAAAATGATCTTGAGGACTCATTGACATGGGATACTAGAACTGCCTTGTACGTATACTGCTGCTATGAAGTATCTGTATCGCTATGTGGAACATTCGGTAAAATTGGCTTGCGATCGCAGACGTCGCAAAGAAAATTCAAAGTTAATTCATTCACAAAGACATGACTAGCCTAAAAACTATGCGATCAAGCGACGGCCATTTTCTGTGATCGTGTTCAATTTGGTTACACAACATAATATGTCTTGCTATGAATGATTATCAATGGCTCGATGACATGCACAGTAGCATTCTTAAATGACTTTACATCTACAACAATGCTACTTTGACAATCACCTGAGCATTTTCTTATTAAATATTAAGTTATTTCTAAGTAATTACTGTTTGATCTACAAACTAGAGCTTCTCTAAAGAAACGGCTAGATTGTGATAGGCGAAGAGAATTTGAAAGAGTTCGTAAATTATTCATAACTTATTCCACAGTGCAGTGGATTGAAAGTAATTATTTTACTGAAGAAAACAAGACATAAGAGATCAACATCGCTCGATCTCACTGTAGGAGAATACGCACCACAGCAAATGTGTTTGGAATGCTCTTTCATTTCGATTCCTTACAAGTGAAATCGTCGTTGTTCACAGCAGTCGATGGAAAATATTCTAACTTTGTTGCCATCTATATTACGTAAAATAGCTGCTAAAAGATTATATGACCGTCGTTAGTAACTAACAAGCATGTTTGCCCGTTCAAATGAACGGGAAAGAAAGAGACATTTTCCTAAGCATAATTTACTTGCCTTAGTATCGCATTGAGTAAATAAAAACCAAGAAATTCTTAGTGATGTTAAAAAGTTATACTTTTCAGCATTTAAATCGAGGTTTGCCTTAAACTATATGCTGAAGAATGTCTTAACGACGTTAAGCAGATTTCTCTAAACATGAACGGGACCGTAATCTACTGAACTTGGGTATACATATAGTAAACAAAATGCAAAGAACACTTGAAAAAAAAATGTG
The DNA here is from genome assembly GCA_019648995.1 of Plakobranchus ocellatus. Taxonomy (NCBI): domain Eukaryota; kingdom Metazoa; phylum Mollusca; class Gastropoda; family Plakobranchidae; genus Plakobranchus; species Plakobranchus ocellatus. Next base: position 64,106 of record BLXT01007141.1, on the reverse strand, counting down.
AAAATTTCATGAACCAAAATGGGAACCAAAGAATTAGCCACCTGAAATGAAGCCTTATTCCACTCCCCTCCAGTATATTTCTTGATTGAGGTTGAATGATCACTGCTTTTGTAGCAAGGCAAAAAAAAACTGACATTCTTTCTCAAATGAAGTGAAAATCCCAGAACAAAAACATAAACCAAACAAAGGTGCTTTGCATACCGCAGCCTTAATAAGGTTCAATTTTTAACTGAGGATCATTTCATGTAAGCAATGAATGGAGTTTGCATTCTATCATTTTGAAGGCTTGGGGCCTCAATAATTAATTAAAAATTAATCCAGAAATTGATATGATTTATTCAGTATTTAAGCCCTATGAACTCGATATGTAATGCCCTTCTCTAATAGCAAAAGTAAACCAAATAAAGTTACTGTTATGTGACGCAACCTCAATATAATTTATCCTTGTCTGAGCAGGATCCTGAAGTCTGGAAGTTGGTACCATAACTTGAAGAGAGTTTCAGTAATTAAAGATTGACTTTTTTGCATGATTTGAAAGAAATCCTTATATACAGTCCAATTTTTCAGAACAAATGTAAATGTTGTTATGAAAATGGCCATGATAATTAAAGTTAGGCCAAAGTAAAAAAATTCACTATTACAGCAATAATGGAACGGAAAGTTTGAAATAAACTTTAGCTATTGAGATACTGATTCTCGATCTAAATAAATATCTAGGCTAGTATTTTAATTTTGCTACCTGGTTTGAAATCACAATCTCAACGTGATCAACAATTTCAAGATAGGGCCTTCTCTAAATTGCGGTATTGGGCGATAAATAATCAGAATCCTGGAATGCAATTTTGGGAAAAACTTGCCAAATTTAGGCCTATGGATCCTAATAAACGAAGATCTAGATTAGATTTTTTTATCCAACAATATCAATATCATTTAACTTTATCAGGATTAGGCCCAGATCTAGGTCTAGGTCTATCAGGATCTGGATCTACATCTTGACTCTAGGTTCCAATAACATACCTGAATTCTAGATTTTAGATCAAACTTGGATGTTGATCTATGATTTCGATGAAATGTAGAATGATCTAATGTAGAATCTAGATGTAAATTTAGACTCTAGGCTAGACTGAATCTCCACCTAGGCCTACCCAACCTCGATTCGATTTAACCAAACTCACTGATTTTTTTAATGTTATGCTTTAGGGCAGGCCTAGATCTAATATAGATCTAGATCTATAGATATTTACTATCGAATCGATACCGGAGCTGCGTTCAATACGCTTTATTTAATCGTTGAGTCGGAACTTGAAGTGCCCATATATGTTTGCCGTCGCATTTTGTAAACTTTTTAGAGCGTCCTGGAAAATTGTCCCAACTATTGAACATAGCTCCGTATGGATTTGCCCACGACGACAAAAGTTTTTAAAAAACACAGATCTAAGTGTGTGTTTGATTGAAAGGGGCGAGCGGCGAAATAAAAACGTTTTTATTTTCACGGCAAACAGTATAAAACTCGAAAAAACCAAAGGCGTTAAACGCTAGATGAAAAATCAAAGAATTGTTTGTCGAAAACCGCGTGTCAATCGGTGCTGGCATTAAAAAGCCTTTCGCTTTTAACCCGCGAGCCACCACAAATAGATATTAGATTCATTAACTTGCAGTCATCATTAGCTGATCTCTATACGGCCTGTCTTTTCATATACTGCTTCCTGTTTTTATCCTTTTCGGGCTCTTTCTCTTCTGCTTTTTTTTTCTTTTAATAAATCAGAACATTTGGTTCAATCTTATTAAAGGAGGTTGTGAACAAAATAGGTAACGTTAATGCAAGGTTTTGGCTGATATGTTCAAATGTCCTCCGCCCCAATAAATCGCAGGGGAGACAAGTCACAGTTTCCAGAAAACAAAACAAAACTGATGATTTGTCTCCGTTATCCTAACACCTGCACAAAGTCTCGGGTTATAGTGTCTTTTTAGCCCAGTAGAATTATTCTCTTCAGTAGAATCTAATCTGAAGGCGATAAATTCAGATATGATTGTGATTAATGAAAAAACGAAGGATTTGTTTTTCTTCTTTTAAAAAGTTACCTTTTCTAGAAAGAAAGAAACAATACATAAATAAGACTAACAATAATGATGATAGTGATGACATAAATGATAAAAAGAAGGATAAGAAGAAGAAGAAGAAGAAGAAGAAGAAGAAGAAGAAGAAGAAGAAGAAGAAGAAGAAGAAGAAGAAGAAGAATGATAATAATACAGATAACCGCAGCAGCAGACAATAACAACAGCAACAATATCAAGACGACGATGACAACAATAAAACATCGTTAGTACGGAGATATCGAGAACTCTCGCTAAAAAAAAAAAAATAAACAATTTTAAAGCCAAATGACAAACAGTGCATGCATGGATTTTAAACCAGGTGGGATAATCTCTGTATACGTTAATTTCAAGGTATTCGTGAGAAAACCTATACCTAGATATTTTAGAAGGTCGTACCAAGAAAATTTTAAATTTGTATTTGCTTTCATTCAATACATGTTTGTCCGTTTCTCTGTTATCAAACCTTCACCGAAATAAGTACTACCTTCGAGTATCAAAGACTTGGTAGAAGTGGTTGTCATAAAAATCGCTGCTAAACAAGCAAATGCTAAATTATAGTATTAGTGACACATAGGTTATAGCAACTGTTATGCAAGTGGTAGTTGTAGAAATTATAGATGATCTGATAGAAGATTTTGTATTGCTAGTAATGGTAGCTGCAATGGTAACTCTAACAATAGCCATATAATATAAGAGGCAGTGAAAGTAGCAGCAGTAACAGGAACCATAGTGTTTGAAGCAATGGCAGTGACAGCAGTAGTAATAGTAGTAGTAGTAGTAGTAGTAGTAGTAGTAGTAGTAGTAGTAGTAGTAGTAGTAGTAGTAGTAGTAGTA